>JARKHS020005391.1:0-79069 GCA_030143305.2 Amblyomma americanum | reverse complement strand
ATTGCATAAATATTCATTTCACAGATGTCCGCCAAATATATAACAACTCCTCAGCTGTCCAGATTGAATTCGATGACATTTCCCATCGAATGCAAAGCTGCAGCCCTTCCCGCTTCTTCAGGATCTATTGCAGGACCACCTAAGGTCCTTTCCCTCTAATGTTCTTATTGCTACCGATGCCTCGCAGGATCGCGAAAAGGCAGGTGTGAGAATTTTTTCGCCTTCACTGGATTGGTCTTTTTCTCTCCGTCTTCCTGACTTCACTCCAATTTTTCTGGCTGAATTATTAGCAGTAATCTTAGCCTTACGAAAATTAGAATCTACCGCTTCCCAGGTCGTGGTTATGACAGACTCTCTGTCCATTTGCTCTTCCTTATCCTCACCCACTAACTGTCGTCCATTACGCCTCTTTATGTTCTTGATTCCGCTCCATCTAAATTCGGTAAGGTTGCTTTGGGTACCCGGTCACATGGGCTTTCACTTAAATAAGGTTGCAGATTCCTTAGCAAGAGCCTCTCTCAGCGGCCCAATTGTTGCTTTCCTGCCATCATGTGCATATACAGCTGCGGTGAGGTTTCGCAGCTACACAATATTTCAGGAATTTGCTGCCTCGGCTCTTACATCATCTCCCGAATATCAGCATCTTCTGCATCCTTGGAGTAGCAATGACTGGCGCTCACGCAGACTAGAGGTCTCTTTCACGCGCTTGCGTTGCCGGGTTCCCCTTATAAATTTCTACCTTCACAGATCTGGCCTGGCAGCTTCCCCACTGTGCCCTTTCTGTGCCGAACCTGAGACAATAGATCACTTCCTGCTGTTCTGCCGCCGCTTTTCTCATTTGAGGAAGCGTCTTTTGCAAATTCCATTTCATCAACGGGGCTTGCCTGTGTCTTCCGCGGTTGTTCTTTCCATTGGCGCTTCTTTGCTTGGATGAAGCGACAGGAGTGTGCGCTCTGCTGTGCAAAATGTTCTTCAAGAAACGCAGCGACTCCCATTCTAATTTCTTTTTCCCGCCCTCAGTCAGTACGACTTTGCAACATTACAGGCATTGTGTACTATTATGCACTTTAGGCAATTGTCCCGTCTTTGATCTCCAAGTTAACTGGACCCCTTTCCTTCCCTCTTCCAATCTCTCAGACTACATACTATTAACACTCCTTTCCCTTCAAAACTTTCCTGTATCCAGTAATTAACCGCCTGTGTCTTGGCCACTCCCCCGTAGTGTGTATGTTCCAGCAGCGTCTGAGGCCTTCCTTCCTTCCTTCCTTCCTTCCTTCCTTCCTTCCTTCCTTCCTTCCTTCCTTCCTTCCTTCCTTCCTTCCTTCCTTCCTTCCTTCCTTCCTTCCTTCCTTCCTTCCTTCCATTCCTTCCATTCCTTCCTTCCTTCCTTGCTTCCTTCCTTCCTTCCTTCCTTCCTTCCTTCCTTCCTTCCTTCCTTCCTTCCTTCCTTCCTTCCTTCCTTCCTTCCTTCCTTCCTTCCTTCCTTCTGTTGAAGATATTAAGTGCACATTATCGGGAACGCAGAGCAAACTGACTAATGTCGTTGATGGCTTGAATAATCGAATGAGACGGAACAACATGCTTGTCAAAGGTCTTCCCGAAGTTGAAAAGGAAGACTACACGGAAACAAAGCGAGTTGTTCGTGAGTTCCTCTCACCTCACCTCTAAGTCGAGATAGGCGAAATTGAACGCGCACACCGTATAGGAAAACGACACGCTGACGCTCATCGGCCAATCATCAGCAAATTTTTAAATTTTAAGGCAAAAAATGAAGTCATCCGCAACGCCCATAAGCTGAAAGATGTGTCGTCCAAGGTATGGCTGGAAGAAGATTTTTTCCCGCAAGTTCAGTTAGAACATAAAAAGCTACGAGACTTCGCCAAAATAAACAAAACTGAAAATGAGCGCTATGCTGTCCATTTTAATAAACTCAAATTTCGTGACAATTTGTACCGTTACGAAGCTGCAACTGACCAAGTTACACAGGTTTCTAGTCCGATTTATACGCATGATGGCAGCCCGTCGGCATGATAAGATGGCCGAAATGAAGTCAAACAAAAAACCGCACGCAATGTGTCCATCCTCATGGCCAATTTCCGTAGCTTACTTCCTAAACTTGATGTGACGAAAGCAATGATTCACACATGTGAAGCTGATATTGTTCTTGGCACTGAAACCTGGCTGACCGGAGACGTACCAAATATTGAACTATTGTTCCCAAGCCATTTATCAATACACTGCAATATACCGCAAAGATATACCGAAAGACTGACATCGAGAGGAGGAGGCGTCATGATCGCGGTAAGAAGCGACTATCAGCCTTCTCTGTTTTCTCTTGACACAGCCCTTGAACTACTGTTTGTGACGGTACGGTGTAGTGGTATCACTTACGTAAGCGGAGTTTGTTATCGGCAACCTGACTGCTGGTCAAAATTTGTTGATTCTTTTCACTGGGCCATTGTGTGCATCTTTAACTAATTCCCGAATTGCATCCTTATTTTAGGGGGTGATTTCAATTGCCCTGCTATTGACTGGAGTACGTCACTTGGAGATTCCCAGGATAGCCTGTCTCATTGTTCCAACTTTCTCAGTACTCTTGACTTGTTCAATCTAACTCAGCTGGTGCATGAGCCAACACGTGGAAAACATATCTTGTATTTGATCTTCACTAATTAGCCTCAAAATACAGAAGTGCACGTGTTAGAATGTGTAAGCGACCATAGCTTTGTACACTGTTTACACCCGATACAGGCTCACACAAAAAAGTCGCTAAAATATATCTTGAACTACGCCAGAGTGGACCAAGACAAAATGAGCCGAATGCTGGCTGACTTCGAAGCTGCATTCCATTATAAATTCGAGGAACGCAGCACAAACGAAAACTGGATAATGTTTCGCGACAGGTTGACAGAAATTGAATAACACTGCGTACCAAAACTTCAGATCAAAACAAGAGTTTATGGTCCCTGGTTCATGAAGGTAATCAGGAAGCATCTGAACAGGAAAAAAAGGACATACAGAAAGGCTACTCAGGCTAACGCACACCGTGATTGGCAAAGGTATAAGGAACTATCATCTTTTGCGGAAAAAAAGCATAACAGAAGCAAAGAATTGCGTTTTTAATTATGCGCTTCCGAAACTGTTAAAAGCAAACCCCCAAAATTCTGGCGTGTTGTCAATCCCAAAGATTCAAGCGTGTTAATAACACTAAAGGACGTCAATGAACTTTTGGTCCCTATAGAATCAAGTTCAGAACATCTAAACAGTCATTTTAGCAAAGTATTAACAGACGAGGCACCTATTCCCGAGCCCATTCAGCTTCCCGTTCCATTCATTGCTTATCGTTCTAATCCTATCACTATCACAATAGATGGGGTTCTTCGTGCGATTGATAGGCTTCCTTTAAATTCTAGCCCTGCTCCTGATGGTATAAGTACTAAACTTCTGAAGCTAACTTCCCTACGTGTCGGCATGATTGGCGAGCTGCACTCATTATACCAATATTTAGTCTGGGCTTATTACAAATCCCAACAACTACCGAACAATTTTTCTTATTTCAGCGTGCTGCAAGCTACTGGAACACATAATATTTACCCACATCATGAAACACCTTAATGCAAATGACATGCTACTTCAAAATCAGCACAGTTTTCGGTACCGGCGTTCATGCCAAATCCAAATATTTGAATTAGTAACGGATCTCTATTGTACACTTCACAGCGCCTTGTACACTGCCGCAATTTTTATCGATTTTTCAAAAGACTTCATTGAGGTAGCCCACAAGCGCCTTATCAAAAAGGTATATATCTTGCAGCTTCATCATGGTGCTACAAAGTTGATTGAAGAATTCTTGGCTAACAGGCAGCAATCCGCATCTGCTAATAACATCACATCTGAAACTGAACATGTTAAATCATGTGTACCTCAAGGATCTGTCTTAGGCCCACTTCTCTTTTTAATTTCTAATAATGACATCGCTTCAGATATTAGCTCCTCCATACGTCTTTCCGGTGACGATTGTATCATTTAGAGGGAAAGAGCGAATCCTAACGACGTTGTTGTCTCGCAAACAGATCTAAATAGGTTAAATACTTGGTGCAGTGTTTGGCAAATGGAAATAAACACCAATAGAATCAACCAGATGACTTTCTCTTCACTCTCTAAAACTCCAGTAAACAACTACATTATAAATAATAGTGTCATTGAGCGCTCATTTTTTCAAATATTTAGGCGTTGTTCTTTCTCCGGAACTAAGTTGGCATAGCCACACAGAATATATCACTAGCAAATCTTTGAAAAAATTAGGCCTTCTTAAACGTCGTCTATCTCTAGCTAACCCTGACACCAAACTGCTGGCCTACACATCTCTAGTTCGGGCATCATTGGAATATTGTTTGGTAGTATGGCATCCCCACCAAAAAAAGCTTATTCAGCTCATTAGAATCAGTGCAAGATAAGGCAGCACGCTTTAATCTATGGTCGTACTGTCCATACCAGAGCGTTACAGCAATAAAACAATCTCTAAAACTTCTCGACCTCGACTTAGACGGAAATTCTTTCACCTGTCGTTGTTCCACTCCCTCTACTACAACCAGTCATCTTTCGCACGCAGGCACATCACAGTAGCACATCACATATCATCTCGTACCGACCGTGCGCATAAAATTCAAACAATTTTCGCTCGCACAAGGAAATATCAGAATTTTTCGTTAGTCTTGGCTATAAGGGAGTGGAATGCATTACCTGCTAGCATTGTGGCTATTAACGAATTATCGTCTTTCCGTTCATCGTTACTAAGATTTCCTGAATCAGGCGCAGCATTGTCATCTGTTTGAACTTACCGCCTTGTACCTTTGTTTTGCCTTGTACGTCTACATATTATTTTTGTTTATTGCACACAGCACCATGCCCACGATGTATAAGACCGACCGAATTTCATAACTAACACTTTGTTCTTTCATTCTTTTTTCTCTGTATTATGTACGAAGTGAACCCTTGAATATTTTTTTTTATTTGCTGAATCCCCCTATGTAATGCCAAGCCGGGCGCTAAGGGTACTTAAATAAATAAATAAACTTTAAGCCACTATAACATTGCTAAGCTCCTGCACATTTGTGCGACGTGTCCTCGTTAAATCAAGATTTCGCTTAAAATTTTGTTTGGGCTAGAAGTTTTACATGAAATGTGATCTTTATAAAGATTATCTTAAGTTCTTAAGGCGAAGACTAATTACAATTAAAGGCCATGAAGTAATGGCAAAGTAACGTGCGGTACTTATTTTGTTCGGTGACGGTAACTATAGCGCGTTGCCTTTTTTGGTAGGTAATATAGGGCGGTAACGCGTTCCTTTTTTTTCAGCATAACGAGTAACGTATTTAGTTACTTTTTTTCGATAACGCCTACAGCACTAGTAATTGATTATTGGCACTCTGAAGCTGGTGCTGAAGAGCAGAAGGGCAGATAATGCAGCAAACATTATTTATTCATATTAAATACTCTAAGCCATTTGACTGAGGTTGGAGTAAGATAAATAAAGCAAAAACAAAAAGGAACAATTCTCAAGTGGCAAATTTTGCAAGGTGGAATGTAGTAAAAAGAAATGTCAGCGGATCAACAAACATACTGATAAGCAGAGTGCATTTTTGACAGCATATGCATCCAACTGTCCGCAAAATTTTCTGCTGGTGTGGTGTCTACAAACAATTGTCAATGCGCGTTATTTAAATCCATTGTTCAGAAAAAAAATGCTTAAATACATCAACTCTCGTTGTGTAGGTCATAATAACGTGAGAGTGATTAATACGAAGTGATAGCCTTCCGGTGGCTTGCAGTTACAAGCCAGGATCCAAGTTTAAGTTATTGTTTAAGTTTATAAAGAGACTTCACTCGGGCTATCTTTCTTCTTGCGCCCAATGCTGGAAGATGTGCAAGAGCAAGCAGGGCTGTAACGGATTGCCGGCGTTTGAAGACGCCGCCCCCCCCCCCACCAAAAAAAAAAGAAATCTGACTGCAAATCTTTAAACTCTTTCGATTATAACTATGCGGCACTGTTTATGAGGATCCCAGTTTATTGTCGCGCATTGCAGAAATAGTCTCATTGTGGTTTCATAAGATTTACGTTCGGTATCTCGGTCAGCGCTCTGCATTTTACGTTTTACAAAGAAAAGCTTGCGTTGCGCCGAGCCGAAAAAATTATTGATGTGCTCGCTGCAGTTTAGGTTGTCAGCAATGTAATGCTTTAGGATAAAGAGGCGGCAATATCATTAGCAATATAGATAGGTTAGTTATAATAGCGGAAGAATTATACACAAATGTATACCGTAGCCAATGTAATCAGCACGGCAGTGAGAGAGAAGCGCATAGCAATGAGACATTCCGCCATTAACGAAAGCGAAAGTAAAAAAAGCCTCAGGAGCAATGCAAAAAGGAAAACCAGCTGGTGAGGATCAGGTAACAGCAGAGAAGCGCACAGCAATAGGACATCCCGCCACTAACGAAAGCGAAAGTAAAAAAAGCCTCAGGAGCAATGCAAAGGGGAAAAGAAGGTGGTGAGGATCAGGTAACTGCATATCTCTTGAAGAACGGAGGGGAGATTGTGCTAGAAAACTTAGCCGCCCTCTATACACAATGCCTTAATATGTCGAGCGTACCAGAAGCTTAGAAGAATGCTAAAGGTATCATAACTTATAATAAAGAAGATAACAAGGAATTAAAAAATTGTAGACAGATCAGATTACTGTCCGTTTCGTACAAGATATTTACTAAGACAATCGCTAATAGCGCCAGGACAACCATATGCTTCAGTTAACCAAACGATGAGGCATGCTTCCGCAAATGATACTTGACAACAGACCACTTTCGCAATATCAGTCAGGTGATAAAGAAATGTGCAGTATGTAACCAACCCCTATTTATAGCCTTCATAGATTACGACAAAGCATTTGACTCCGTCTAAACATCGGCAGACATGCAGGCATTGCGGAATCAGGATATAGAAGAGCCTTATATAAAAATTGGAAGATATTCATCAAGTTTGCATAGCTACCATTATCCTCCATGATGTTAGAAATAAGATTCCAATAAGGAAGATTGTCAGTCAGGGAGATGAGATGTCATCAGTGGTGGTGGTGCTGCTGGTAGTAAAATCTTTTTATTCAGTGATGAGGGTTTGCAGGTCAAAAATGGCCCTTTACATACGTGGAGTCCTTAGCTCTGGACCACGCTGAACGAGGCCACTACTGGCGCCCGTCGGACTGGAGCCGTTTGAGACTCCAGCGCCGAGATGTTGAACAGGCCTCCCTCCCATGCTTTTCGGGAAGGGGAAAGGTTTGGGAGAAGGGAAGGATTATTCTCACAAGCCCAATCAACGCGGAAGTTATCGGACACTTCCCCACAGTGAGGGCAGCACCCATCAGTGTTCGGGTCAAAATGCTTCGCTATTGCAGGACACAACAAAGCGTAGGTCCTCAGGCGCCTGAGAGTTCGCTCATTGGCTTTACTCCGACCCTTAGCAGGCACCGGAAAAAGCCGATGTCATTCGCAATAAAATCCAGAATTTACCAGAACCGCAGAAGCGGTTGCCTAATCTCTGAGCCGGAGGAGACTGGATGAGGTGCCCGGTGGGTATGCGCTTGGGGGGCCGCGGCCGCAGCCTCTTTAGCTCTAAGGCCCTGATGGCGCGCAGTCTGAGCTATGCGTTGGGGGAAGGGTCTGATTCCCTTACTGCCAGCGTTAAAAAATGGTAGGCTAAAGGCGAAACCTCGCCATCCAGGTAGTGTTCACAGGCTCGGCGATAATCTGTGATGATTATTATTGAATTCGGGCCCGAGGCGGCACGCGCATTGGCTACCTTCTCGGCCTGCGCTGAATTTGGAGCTCGATATGAGCGGCCTTTAAAGTGTTGGTCATGGTGAACTACGGCGGCTGTATAGAATACAATGGGCGACGGCCCTGCCACGTCAATGTAGTATATAGCCGGGTTGGATCCATGTTGGCGTTTGACGCGCCCCTCGTCTGCCTTCTTGCGTATGCGTGTCCATGTTGCTCGGAAGTGGAAGGACCCAGAGCTTGTGACGCCATAGCTCCGAAATTCAACACGTATTCTCGGCAGTGCACCAATTTTGGATGTACGGGCGGAATAGCAGGTTTACCGCGTGTTTGTAGGAGTAGTTCCAAAGCTGAGATTTAGAACAGGTGGGAATAAGAGTTAATTGAGGAATGCTAAGTAATCTGCGATTCGCTCATGACATTGGCTGGCTAAGTGACTCAGGAGACGAACTGAAAAACATGTTCAATGAGTTATGCATATAACTGCATGCATATAACCAAAACAGTGTTTAACAGTCTTGCAAGCGACCAGTAAGAATGTATAGTCAATTTCTTAGAATCAAACTCGTTTATTTTATAATGCACAATAAGGCTTTCGTAAGTCATATTCTTGCGAAAGACTTTTTCTTTTTACTCATAGATTTCATGCTATTTTTGATCATCTTTCGATAGCAGATTGTACCTTTTTAGACTTTGCTGGGGGTTTTGATAAGGTTTTTCGCCAGCTTTTGCTAATATAACCGCGTATGATAGGGCTTGATACTAACGTACTAAAATGTCTTGAGTCCTTTCTAACAGGGCGTCGGTAGCTTGTAGCAGCTAACGGTACCAACTCACGTTTATATCCCGTTCTTTCCATTATTCTGCAAGGTACCGTCCGTTGGCTATTAGTTTCCTTAATATTAATTATTTACTTGCTGAAGGACTGGGCTCGGGAACAGTCCACCGAGCAGCACGACTTCTGCGCTCCGTACCTTCATGCAACACATATATCTCCGCTTTCCACCTGGCCAGTGCGTTACCTATCGACATCTATGGATTACGCCGCCTAATCCAGCCTTCTGGGTCCGACGTGCACACATGATCTGCAGTCACCTTGGAAAAGCCTTTTCATCGCATCCTGGAACTCCTTACTTCTTCTAGCGGCCACATTGTCGACAGGGGCAGAGTCATTGTCACAGAATTCAGAAGACTGGAGCAACCCATCATAACTGAGTGGTCTCGGGAACAGTCCACCGAGAAGCATGACTTCACGCTCCGTATCTTCATACAACACGTATATCGCTGATTTCCCCCTGGCCAGTGCGTCACCTTTCGACATCGATAGATTACGCCGCCTAATCCAGCCTTCTGGATCCGACATGCACATATGATCTGCCGAGTCACCCTGGAAAAGCCTTTTCATCGCACCCTGGAACCTCTTCCTTCTTCGAGCGGCCACATTGTCGACAGAGGCAGAGTCATCGTCACAGAATTCAGACGACTGGAGCAACCCATCAGAACTCAGTGGTCTCGGCAACAGTCCACCGAGCAGCATGACTTTGCGTTCCGTATCTTCATGCAAGACGTATATCTCCGCTTTCCACCTGGCCAGTGCGTCACCTATCGACATCGATAGATTACGCCGCCTAATCCAGCCTTCTGGGTCCGACATGCACACATGATCTGCCGAGTCACCTTGGAAAAGCCTTTTCATCGCATCCTGGAGCTCCTTTTTTCTTCGAGCACCACATTGTCGACAGAGGCAGAGTCACCGTCACAGAATTCAGACGACTGGAGCAACCCATCAGAACTCAGTGGTCTTCGGAACAGTCCACCGAGCAGCATGACTTTTGCGCTCCGTATCTTCATAAAACACGTATATCTCCGCTTTGCACTTGGTCAGTGCGTCACCTATCGACATCGATGGATTACGCTGCCTAATCCAGCCGTCTGGGTCCGACATGTGCACATGATCTGTACAGTAGCCTTAGAAGAGCCTTTTCATTGTATCCCGGGGCCCCTTCTTTCTTCGAGCGGCAACATTTTCGGCGCAGGCAGCACCGTCGTCACCGAATTTAAAAGACTGGAGCAACCCATCTGAACTCAGTGGACTCGGGAACATTCCACCGAGCAGCATGCCTTCTGTGCTTTGTTTCTTCATACAACACGTATATCGCCGCATTCCACGTGCCCAGTGCGTCGCCGATCGACATCGATGTATTACGCCACCTAATCTAGCCATCTGGCTCGGACATGCGGACATGCTCTGCCGAGTCACCTTTGAAATGCCTTTTCATCGCATTCTGGGGCCCCTGTAGAACACTGTAGACAGAGGCTGCATCGTCGTCACCGAATTTAAAAAAACTGGAGAAACCCACCACAACTCAGTGGACTCGGGAACAGTCTAAAGAGCAGTATGTGCGCTCCGTTTCTTCATAATATATGTTGGTGACAGCCCTTCTTTATATGCTAAAAGAACTAAAATCCGTTTTGATGCTGTACATATGCCCGTGGGTTATTAGGAGTCTCGTAGTGTGTTTGGATTTTCGTTTTTGTCTCCTACGATCTGGGGATGTTGCATGAAACTATCGTCCTGGAGCACGGCGTAACCTGAATGATGGAAGCTCTGAAAATACTGCGTGTAAGGGTATCAGCTTATTTGAGCATCGCTAGATTACTGAGCTACATACAATCCTTCTGGCTGCCTGAGAACAACAAACTAGACATAACGAATTACCCAAAACTATAGAAGACATCATGCAATGTCACTGTGCAATGGACACAAAATTTGATGACATATAAAGACGCCATTAAAATGCAGAGCAAAAGATGCTCGTAGTTGATGCACTTCAGACAGAAATGGCAAAAACACCTTCTCGTCTAACGAATCTGTCAAGCCAATACTGCCACAAATATTTGTAGTCTTTTTTTCATTCTTCAAAGCTTCCGCTATGTCGCTTTAACACTTTGTTTGTGCACGCAGGTTTATCTCGATTCAACGCATCCAGGCAGAGCCGATTTTTACCTTGTTCCAGAATGTTCTAGTAACTTCGCACGTTTTAACTCGAAAGTTCGCTATCAGCTTTAAATGGAGCATAGCAGAGAGCGGCAGGGATTTTGTTCGACGACCGCGGAGAAGCTTGCTGTTTTCGGCGACGCCGAGTCATTCAGTCCACTCTGGGCGCAGATCAGCCCAATTGTCACGGATATCTCCGGAGAACACTCGGACTGAAAGAATAGACTAGGCGACGGGTGTGCCCACACAAACGCACATTTAATATGGCCTACGTGGAACACACACTAGAACACAAAACTAACAAAACTAACACAAAACACAAAGACTATAAATACACACGACCCGGGCACACTGCTGCTAGCGTCTACTTCTAGTTTTCTACTATTAGCGGTCGGCGTTCATGCTCACGATTGGTTCGGTGTGGCTGTAGCGTTGTATGGATCCAGTAGGCGGCGTCGAGGCGGCGTTTGCCGTGTTTGGGTTGACGTCGCTGGCTGCGTCGTACAAGCTCCAGGTCCAAGCGCCCGTGGAGGTGATGGGGGTGTTGTTGGCGTTGGGGGCACCACCCGGATAGGTGGCATCAGCGCTGGAGACACCCTGGCCGTAGCAGGTGGTAGCGCCCCCTGTTGACTCCCGAAACGGGCTCAGGCACGGCAGGCACTCCACGATGCGGAGTCGTAGAACGTGAGCTCACCGGAGCAGTAGCCGGCGTCGCTCTCTTCCAGCCGATGTGTCCCTGACCCGCCGGAGCCTCCGCTTCTCTGCTGTTCCCCCCGTGCCTCTCTCTCACTCTCCCTTTTATAGCCTTGGTGTTAGTCCACGTAAGCCTTGTTGTCGTCTTCTTCTCTTCTCCACCAATCATCTCTCTCCACCTCACCGAATGCTTCTCCACTAATCATCTCTCTCCCCCTCAACGAATGCTTCTTCCGCTTCTTTATTCTTCGGTTAATTCGCGTCGTCTTCTTCACACCTTTTTCCTTTAAAATTTAATTAAGGCTCCTTAATATATGTGACACCAATAAGCAGTTTTTTAGGACTTTTGGCTCTTTTCCTCACTGCTTCGACTGCCATCACCACTACGTGAAATCTGGTGGAGGTGCGGCACCGTGGACCTGCACTGCTACCGAAGATGGAAGGCGACGCTGCATCATCACCGCTCGTTGTTAAAGAGCCACGTGATGAACCGGCATCCAGTAGTCTACACCATGAAGAAGCTGAAGAATGGTTAGACCAGTTTGAGCGTGTGGCGACATTCAACAAATCAGCGACCAAGCAAAACTACGGTACGTCTTTTTTTCGTCTTGAATGGCCCAGCTATGACCTTGTACGAGAATCGCGAGGCTGCCCTGTGTACGTTGAAAGAAGTTAGGAAAAAACTCGTGAAAACATTTACAACCATTGCCCGCGAAGAAAAGGCAGAATTACTGCTCGAGACGCGCATCTAACTGCAAAAATGAAAACACCCTAGTGTACGTCGAAAAGATGAGCAGTCTGTTCCGACGCGCTGATTCTCACATGACAGAGGAGAAGAGGGTGCGCTAGCTGATGCGGAAAGTCAGAACTTTTCGCCGGATTGGACCGGAACCTGCCCAAGACTGTTGCCGAGTTCGCAAGTGAAGCGTCTTCGATAAAAACCTTCAACATCAGGGCTCGGCAGTACGACCGGACACCACCAGGCTTCCATATGGGCCATGACGACATCTCAGCGACCACCAATGAGAACCTACTGGACATCATCCGTGAGATCGTTCACGAAGAACTACGGGGAATGCTACCGTCCTACCGACAGCCGCAAGTACCGACTCGCATGAATGCGGTACGCGAAGAAGTGAGCCAGGCGCTTGGCACCCCGACTGCGACGATCACAGAACCTCAGGCCATAACATACGCCGCCGCACTACGCAATTCCGTGCCCACACGAGACACTCCGAGCCCTCTTGGATGGGAACCAGCTCTGCAAGAATGACGCCCCCTAGCTTCTGCACACCCACTTTACGAGCGACGCCGTGGCTGTAGGAAATGCGACGATTGGAGGAGTTCCGACAACCGCCCATTGTGCTTCCCTTGTGGCTGTGCTAGCCACATACTTCGTCACTGCCCCTAGAAACGCATCGGGCTGCGCGGCTACGCCATCGACACCACACAACCGCGTGAAATTGACAGCTACCTGCGCAAAGGTGAATACGTGTCGCCAAACCGTCTATCCGGCTCCCGGTCGCCGTCCACCGCAAGGTTTGCACCGCCGGGCCGCAGCTACGCAGCGGCTGTTCGCGGAAGGTCCCCCAGCCGCAGCAACCTTTGGAGGTGGGGTAGCTCACCAGCGAAACGACGAAGATGGCGTGGGTGTGGCCACGCCACACCCACGCCACGCCACACAAGCCGCCACACCCGCTACACCGACACCGCACACAATTCTGGCGCACTTCGATTCTGGCGTCCGTTACCGCCGCTTAAACAACATAATGAAGAACGACGTTCACCCCTACTACGCATTGACATCACCTCTACCACTATGCGAACCGTCTTCAAAAAGCCGTCACCACCCAGAAAAGTTTCGATGACACGCCCTACCAACGATTCGCATACGTGACGAAGCCGTGACACGACGCCGAGGACGACATGCAACGCAAGAGCCAGGACATCCGAAAGTTAGCGCTGTAGTCGACACAGGCGCAGATTATTCGGTGATAAATGGAATGGAACATTCTTCGCGCAATTGAGGAAGGTCACGATCGCCTGGGACGGTCAACAAATAAGCACCAGCGGAGGCAACCTCATTACGCCATAGGGTCGACGCACAGCGGAAGTGACAGTCACGGGACATACCTATCCAGCGAGCTTCTTTGTTGCACAACAATGTTCCCGCGACGTGATAGCATCGATTTCCTTAATGAGCATCAGGTGATCATCGACTTGCGTTCCAAGTTCATCAAGCTTTAGATGGGCGAAGCCATCTCTTCAATGCCGACAATAAAGCACCATGTTTCCCTGAGGGTTCTCGATGAACAAGTGAGCGTCCCACCCCGATCAAGTGTCATGGTTACTCTAGGTGCCACGGATGCCAAAAACATAGAAGCTCTTATCAAAGAAATCAAGGCGTTGCTTCCGAAGCACGGAATGTGCACTTGCAAGAGGCATTGCACATTTCCGCAATAAACAACGTGAAGTGCTGCTGACGAACTTCAGCGAAGAATACCGGCACGTTAATAAAAGAACGACGATTGCTTTCCTCAACGAACTATACGACGTTGACGCCTCCTTCGCACTCTCCGATCGAGTACCTGAAGACTCACCTAAGGGTTGATCGCAAGCACGCTTTCGACATAAACCCAGTCCTTCCCCGAAGCAGACAAGACCAGTTCCGCAATCTGCTTCGAAGCTACAGCGAGTGTTTTTCGTCATCGCTCAAGGTCCG
Source organism: Amblyomma americanum (assembly GCA_030143305.2). Taxonomy (NCBI): domain Eukaryota; kingdom Metazoa; phylum Arthropoda; class Arachnida; order Ixodida; family Ixodidae; genus Amblyomma; species Amblyomma americanum. The sequence continues at coordinate 64,829 of JARKHS020005391.1, read as the reverse complement.
ATAAACACGGATTGCCAAGAATCGCATTATAACCGACCGAGCTCTCCGCCGGAGCCCCTGCCGTGTGTTACCGCTGGAAAGACAAGCCATCTGGGACCAAGTGGAAGAAATGCTTCGCGAAAACGTCATTCAGTCATCGAAGAATTCCTTGGCGGCCGGTTGTTCTAGTGAAGACGAAAGATGGCGCACTTCGATTCTGGCGTCATTACCGCCGCTTAAACAACATAATGAAAAAGGACGTCTATCTCTACTACGCATCGACATCAAACTGGGCTGGCTCTGCCATGCCAAGTATTGCTCATCAGTCGACCTCAAGAGCGGCTGCTGGAAAATCAAGGTCGATGCGAGAGAAAGCAAGAAGAACGTATTTCCCACTCCGGATGGCGTTTTCAAGATGAAGGTGATGCCATTTGGTCTGTGTTCCGCACCAGCGACGTTTCAGCGAGTAATGAATATGGTACTGGCAGGCCTCTAGTGGAAAATTAGTTTTTTATATTTAGATGATGTCATTGTCTTCGCCTCGAACTATGAAGACCTTGTAAATAAGCTTCAAACCGTGCTAGAGGCAAACAAGTAATCCCGATTAACTTTTAAACCAGAGAAGTGCCACTTTCCATATGAAGAGCTGCTGTTTCTAGGACACATTTTTCACAAATAGAGAGTACTCCGAGACCAGTGGAAAAATAGCTACTGTGGTACTGCTTCCAACGCCGGAAAATAAAAATGCTCCCCGAAGATTTCTCGGAGTGTGCGCGTACTACGGACTATTTGTCAACAACTTTTCCCGTATTGCCGAGCTTCTCACCCAGCTGACCGAGGCAGACGTGCCATTGAAATGATATCCACCGCATGCAGAAGCTTTTAAGAAACTTCAGCGTCTTTTACAGTCCCACCAATCCTCAAGAATTTTAATGAAATCATCGGAAATGTAGTTCATATACCTACGCAAGCAGCGTAAGTCGAGGCGCCCTCCTCGTTAGGGAAGCGACGGACTGGAGAAAGTAATCGCATACGCTAGCCGTTCCCTTTGCAAGGCCGAGGCTAACTGTTCGACAAGTGAGAAGGAGTGCCTTGCAATCATCTGGGCAAGATCAAAAATTTCGCTCCTACCTGTACGGATGACTGTACAAGTTGGCCAGCGGTCATCACGCACTGTGCTGACTTGCCTGCTTGAAGGAACCCTCCGGCAGCCTCGCTCGATAAAGCCTACGCCTCCAAGAGTTCGGCGTCACCGTCGTTTACAAGTCCGAATGCCAGCACTGTGACGACAGTCTGTCACGAGCCCCTCTAGATGCAGCGCCGCCGGACATCGATAAGGACTCCTTCCGGCGACCCATCAGCTCAAGCTCTCTTGCAAAGAACAAAAGCTCAAACACCGGCCTAAAACGCCTCATAGCATACTTCGAAGACAAGGTTCCTTCATCCCCCCCCCTCTTATTCAGTCGAGCACTGTCTTCCCTCTGTGTACAGATTGATGTCCTCGTGATGAACTTCGCAGCGAACAAAACCTACCGCCTTTTTGTACCTGCAAGTCTCCGCGAAGAAGGTCTACAGGCTGTACACAAAGAGCCGACAGCTGGACATTTCGGGTTTTCTCGCAGACTCCGCCGCATTCAAGGAAAGTATTACTGTCCCCGACTGTCTGCCGATGTTCCATTTTGCATGAAAACCTGCGGAGATTGTCAGCGACGAAAGACCCCTTCCACCCTTCCAGTAGGATATCTGAACTTCATTCAAACCTGCTCAAGGCTATGTCAGCTGATCTGCATGCACTTGATTGGCCCATTCCCTGAGTCAACGTCTGGAAATAAGTGGATCATCATAGCGACCGACTACCTGACCCACTACGCTGAGGTAAAAGCCCGACCGAATAGAACAGCAGCAGAAATCACCAAATTTTTCGTTCATTGCATTTGTCTGCGAGCCGGCGCCCCCTATGTGCTCATCACGGACAAAGAAACAGCATCCACGGCGGAACTGACGCTAGCTATTCTGCGTTACAGCACCCACCGGAGAACAACTCCATATCATCCGCAGACCAACGACTGACCGAGCGTCTAAAAAAAAACCATCGCCAATATGCTCGTCACCTATGTCGATGCCGAACAAAAGACCTGGGATGTCATCCAGCTTACGTCGTCTTCGCCTACAACACCACAGTGCCGGAGACCACCCAGATGACGCTTTTTAGGCTCGTACGTAGAAGGGAGGCCACGACCACGCTAGACGCCATGCTGCCCAATTTTACCGAAGAATAGAAAGTCGTCGTTGCCGCCTACCTTCAATGTGCAGAAACTCGAAGGCTTGCCCGATTACGGATCAAAGATCCGCAGCAGACCGACGCCAGACGCTACAACCTACGAAGACGCAACACGGAATACAAGCCAGGAGACCAAGTCTGGGTTTGGACGCCCATTCGCCCCCGTTGATTGAGTGGAAAGCTTCTGCGCCGCTATTGCGGTTCGTACAAGGTTCTACGTCGGCTAGGTGAACTGGATTATGATGCCGCCCCTGACGCAATGACTGCCTCCTGCCGACGGCACCTACGCCAAGAATTTGTCCATCACGTCCGTCTAAGCCCCTAATGTGCGCGCTAAAGGACGCTGTGTTTCCACTCTCGGTGTTTAGTTTCGCGCAACCCGTTTCATTTTTTTTTCTAGTCACCTCATTTGTTTTCACGCACCGGATCGATGCCTTTTTGGAGGGGAGTAATGCCATGAATTTTTGTAGTGTTTGTTTGTTGAATCTTCAGAGCTGCCGCCACGCCGCTATATCACTTCGTGGAAGGAAGATGCGACCAGCTTTATGTTGATTGATCCCATCCCGGGAACCAATTCAACCTTGTACAAAATGTTCGAGCAACTTTGCTCGCTTAATCTCGAAAGTTTGCTCTTAGCTTTAAAGTGAGGACGGCCAAGACCTGCGGGGATTCTTTTGACGACCGCCGAGCACGCTTGTTGCTTTCGCTGCCACCGAGTAATTCAGTCTATTCTGGGCGCAGGTCAGCCCCCTTGAAATATTGTTTTCTTTAGAAAAACTGTTGGCTTTTTTTCTCACTGCTTGAACTGCCGTCACCACTACGCCACATTACGATTCGCTGATAACGTGCGCTAAGGAATTAGAAGACCGATCCCGGAGGAACAACTTAATTTTTCATGGGATTTCTGAAGGCGACGAGACATGGACAGAAATTGGGAAGCTCCTTTCAGTGTTATCAGGCTGTACAGGTTACAGCTTGACTGCTAATGTTATCCAGCGTGCTCATAGATTAGGCCGTTATAATGAATGTCGACGCAGCCTAATTATAGCTTACTTTTCCAGTTATAAAGTAAGGGAAAAGTTGTCCTCTGCACGGTCTATTTTAAGGAAGATGTTGTGACTGTGTCTGAAGATTCCTCCCCTGAAACTAGACTCGATAGCAAAAAGCTCTTGCAGTACGGTAATTCACTGCCACACCAACTGCGATTCAGTCTAAAATATGACAGGTTGTTCATGCACAACAAATGTCATGTCTACGGCCATGTGAATAACTATCGAGGAAACAGAGAATCGCCCTGCTCCCTCGCCGCTCCCCGTATAGGAATTTTCCGAATCAGCATCTCCAAGAAGTGCTTCTTAGCGTAACTTATCCGTACTCTACACAAACATCAGAAGTGTAATAAATAAATGCGTTACTCTTTATTTTGTCATCGACAGATGTGAAACTGATATCGTTGTTCTCACTGAAACTTGTTTACATAGTGATAAGATAGATGCCGTGCCTTTCAATCTCCTTGCAATTTTAATCTCTAGCGCCCCTCGCGCGCGCCGGACAGGAAAGAGGAAGTTGGGCTAGGCCGCCGCATCGCGAGCAGCGCAAATAAACAGTTCAAAAATTTCTTGATAGAATCTCACCGACTGCCTTGCTAAGTGTTCCAAAACTTTCTTTTTTATCAATTATTATATTTTGACTTACTGATCCTTATTTAATCCCTCTATAACTATTACTTCGAAATCGAAACTATTATCCCTTTCTTACATTCACAACGCAAAGACGAACACGGACACGAGGGGAAACACCACAAAGCGCCGTGTGGTGTCGCCCCATGAAATACCAACTCGCCCAGCTACTAATTTTAAGCAAGTTCTTATTCCTTTTCTGTTCATCAGGAAGAATCCACTGGTGTTGCGTTCCCGCGTGCTTTTCTTTTTCATTAACTGCGTACAGGTGAACAGCCACCCGATTCTTGGCCAATCCCCCAGTGTAGGTGTAGGACTAACAACAACAGCAACAGCCTCAACGCTGTCGGAGCTGGTTCTTCCTCGCCTTAGCTCCGTCAGGTTTGACGATCCGGCTTCAAACACGTAACCTCATCATCCTACATGGATTCCCTTGTCTCTTCCGCCTTTACTACCGGCGGCGACACGCCTCAGAACGCTCAGCCTCTCGGTGCTTCGGTGGCCGCGTTCCAGCCACTCAGCCTGCCGCCATTTTGTCCCAAGAGCCCCCGCGCCTGGCTCCGGCAGGTGGAGGCGCATTTCCAGATGCAACGTATCACCAGCCAAGGGACCAAGGTTCTACACCTGGTGTCCACCCTGCCTCCTGACGTCGCTGAGGAGTTAGTGGACATCATCAGCTCGCCGGACGCGGCTCGCCCCTTCGACACGTTGAAGGCAGCACTCACTGACCGCAGTCCGCGTCCGAGCGCACCAAGCTCCGGCACCTCCTCAGCGCTCCAAATCTTAATGACCGCCACATTTCACAGCTCCTCCGTCACATCAGCCAGCTTCTGGGAGACTCCGCTGCTCAGCACGACCCACTTCTGTGTGAGTTGTTCGTTCAGCGTCTTCCCCAACACATTATCTTCATCCTCGCAACTGCGTTTCTTTAGACAAGCTCGCTGAACTCACTGACCGTGTTGTGGACTACTCACGGCTCCCCAACGTCAACTCTGTGACCAGTCCGCCTCCAACTATTGCAGCAGACTCCCAGCTTGCCAGCACCGAGTGTCGACTTGATGCTCTTCCCAGATGGCTCGATGTCTTTGAGCCTTTGCCGCGCCGTTTTCCACCGACGTTCAGGCCAGGCCGCCGCTCCCCGGAATCCCAACCATCCGACGCGCGGCCAGGCACCTCGCTCTCGGCCGTCTGCTGGTACCACCGTATTTTCGGCAGCTCTGCCCGCAAGTGCACACACCCGTGCTCCTGGTCGGGAAACGCTGCGACCGGCCACTGAGGCCGCGAGTGGTGCTGACGGACGGACATGCCTCCTCTTTTACATCTCGGACAATATTACTGGCACTCGTTTTCCGATTGACACGGGAGCACAAGTCAGTGTCATAGCGGCCTCTTGGGCAGATCGTCGTCGCAACGAACAGACTTCCCCCGCTCCAAGCGATCAACAACTCCCCATTCACACAGGGCCAACGGTCCCTGACGCTTACCCTCGGATGTGACGAACTTTTCGCTAGATCTTCAATTTTGCAAACGTCTCGCAAGCTGTTCTCGGTGCGGACTTCCTCAGTTTCTTCAATCTAGTCGGCGACATGCAAGCTCATGGCCTCATAGACCTCAGCACGCACCTCTTAGTCAATGGCGTACTCTCCACCAATGCGGCGACGGGACTTCGCGCTCTCGTTCCTGTTTCGCCGTATGCGAAAGTTCTGGCTGATTTTCCCAACCTCACAAAGCCGCATACCAGAGAGTCATCGGCGAAGCAATCGATTACTCAACACATCGTGACTTCGGGACCTCCGGTGTTTGCTCACCATCGTCGTTTGTCGGGACAACACCTCGGCATCGCTCGCCGTGAGTTCGAACACATGCTGGAACTCGGCATAGTACGCCCTTCCTCCAGCAACTGGGAATCGCCACTTAACATGGTGCCAAAGAAAGATGCGGAGGGCTGGAGACCGTGTGGAAATTACCGCGCCTTCAAAGCTCACACTTTACCAGACTGGTATCCACTACTTCCCCTACATGACTTCACATCAAATCTGGCTGGGTGCACGATTTTCTCAAAAATTGACTTAGTGAAGGCTTATCATCAAATTCCTGTAGAGCCCACTAATATTCCGAAGACGGACCTTACCACACTGTTCGGTCTCTTTGATTATGTGTGGATGCCTTTTGGCTTGCGCAACGCCGCACAGACTTTTCAGCGGGCTATCAACGAGGTTACGCGAAGCCTCGACTTCGTGTTCGCTTACATCGATGATCTCGTAGCAAGTTCATCCGGTACTGAGCATGAAGCGGCGACTTGGCAGCGGCGACGACCTACTGTGCACATCATCTGAAAACCGCTTCTGCTTTTCGCTACAGATTCCTTCTCTGCACTGTCGCATCAAGGCAATCAAGACAAGCGCCCCACCCCGCGATACGAGCAGACATCATCGAAAAACGTGGTCATCTGCAAGCCCGTTATCTGCTGGGGGGGGGGGGGGGGGGCGTCAGCATCGAACGGCTATAAAAGAACCCAACGAGCGCCAGCGCATTTCACTTAGCAGCGGCGACGACCTACTATGCACATCATCTGAAAACCGCTTCTGCTTTTTGCTACAGGTTAGTTAGAAAATTGTTTTCTACATCTTGATCACTTTAGGTCGTCGCCACTGCCAATTATTTGCCAGTTGTTCGCTGCCATTTGTTCTGCAAATTTATCTAACGATTTTTCTTTCTGCTCAGCTGTTCTTGTTTCTGTGCACTTGCTTGCATTTTTGATAAAACAGCCTAGTGAATTTTTTTTTGTTCTTCATGGCTAAAGATGTGGCCAAGGTTAGGGAAGAGATTAGAAATGATTTATCGAAACACAAAGAGGAACTTAGGCAAGAAATCAAGGTTACGAGTGAATCCCTTGAAAGAGAACTGCGAAACGAGGTGCAAGGCCTTAAAGGCGAACAGATGGAACTAAGAGCCTTGAACACGTACATGAAACTATTGAAGAACTGCAAAAAAAAACTGAATGCAGAGATTGCAAAAAGTGCTAAATTGACAGATGAAAAGGCAACGATGGAGGCTAAATGTGTGACCTTGGCTGCTGAAAATGCAGAGCTTGAAAAGCGAGTAGTCCAACTGGAGCTATACTCAAGGAATACAAACATCAAGATACAGGGCGTTGTTAAGGAAGAAGGTGAAGATGTTGGGAAAAATGTGTCAGAAATCGGGAGAGCCATACATGAGCCAATTGCCGAAGGCGAGATCGAGTCTTTTCATCGTGTCCCCACTCGGGACTCTGAGAAATTTAACATTATTGTTCAGTTCAGGTCCAGAGCAAAGCGTGACACGGTGCTGAGAAAGGCAAAAAAGTTGCGACTCACAAACCAATACATTGGAATTGACAGCTCAGTACCATTCTACGTAAACGAGCACCTCTGCCCTGCTTTGAAGAAATTGCTCGGCATGGCTGTAAAACGAAAATATCTGTATAAGTGGAAGTCGGTCTGGGTCTACAACGGCAGAGTATTCGCTAAGCAAAGTGACGATTCATGCTCGGTAGAGATAACTCGTGAGCAAGACCTTCAGAAAATACAATGAACGGTACTGTTATCCGTACTTGTTTTCCGTGAATAGTCATGAACTATCATAACTTCGTTGTAGCCCAGAATATTTTCCTTCCGTCACCCGCAGTGCATTCTGTTTTGCATCTTAATTTTAGTTCTGCGGTCGGCAAAACAGAAGATCTGGAGCGTTTTTTTGGCCAACTTTCTTTTAAACCAGGCATAATAATACTAACTGAGACTTGGTATTGCGATAACTCCGATGTTTTTAGCCCACAAGAATATAGGAAATTTTTTGTAAATCGTGCGGGCCGCCGAGGAGGTGGCGTCGCTCTGTATGTCGAAACTGGCCATGATTGCGAGTTACTTTCCAATTTTTCTATATCAAGTGACGCTGTGAAATTTTGACACTAAAATATAGCAAAAAAAAATAGCTTCGGTTGTATACCGACCTACAAGTGGAAACTTGCCGTCTTTGCTTGACTTTTTTGAAATATTTTTGAGATTATGTACGCAAAAATACCTTTCGTTTATTATGCGGAGGCGATTTCAACATTAACGTTCTACAAGATACATCGATCACACGCGACTTCACCTCAAGGCTCTCTTCATCAGGTTTCATAAATATAATCACAACACCTACTCGTGTCAAACTGCCAACATCATCTGCTTTAGATCTCCTGATAACTAACGCTGAAACTGTAATCTCTGATGCCGGTTCAATCGCATGTGATATCAGTGACCACTGCCCTGTATTCATGTTTTATTATCCTCTTGACCGCCCTAATACTTGTGCAGATAAAATTGTTACAGTGCAGTGTATTTCAGATGTGGCAATATCTGTCTACAGGCATGACATCGAGGCATGTGACTGGTCGTTTGTTCAGGATGCATGCAATGCTAATGACGCATATCAGAAATTTATGCAAGTATATTTGCAACTTTATAAAAAGCATTTTCCCATGAAAACAATGAAACCATCAAAAAAAGTCCGGAAACCCTGGTTAACCCTTGTTCACGCTAAGATGATTAAAACGAAAAACAGACTTTTTCATATTTTTCTTAGCACTAGAACCGAAGCAGCATTAAAGGAATTTAAGGCTTTCCGAAATAAGCTAAATTCCGAACTACGGAGCTCAAAGAAACATTATCTAGAGAAATTTTTTTCCAATGTGACTAAAAACACCCTGAAGCTGCCCGGAAAGTGGTAAATAATCTACTAGGCCGGGATAAAAGGAAAGACGCTTTACCTGACTGCATTCAACATAATGAACGAGTTCTTTCCGGTGTAGAGCTGGCGGATTTTTTAACAAACATTTTGTTAATATAGCTAAGCCAAACAATCCCTCGCTTTCACGGCATAATAAGTCGGCTTCGAATTCTATTGATAGCCTATTTATTACTCCCACAGATGAGATAGAAGTATATACAACATTCATGTCACTAAAGAACAGTAGATCATTGGACATAGACAATTTGCAAATCAAGCCAATAAAAGAAGTCATTCAGATCATTGCTCCAGTACTTAGTTATATCTTTAACCTTGCCATTGACGTTGGCGAATTTCCCAGTGCCATGAAACGAGCTACAGTGTCGGTGTTGTATAAAGGCGGCGATACGAAAGAACCCACAAACTATCGACCTATATCTGTTCTGCCCGTGTTCTCGAAGGGTTTTGAGAAAATTTTATACTCGAGATTAAATAACTTTTTCAATAGAATAGGCGTTATTTCGGATGCGTAGTATGGTTTCAGAAAGAGAAGGACAACAGCGTCAGTACTCCTTACGCTAAAAGAACACATTATCCAAAATGTTGAAAACCGACAAATTACCCTTGAATTGTTTATAGACTTTGGCAAGGCTTTTGACTCTCTTCATCATGTTATTTTAACTGAAAAACTCTTAATAAATGGCGTTCGTGGTAAACCTCTTCAGCTATTCAAGACATATTTGGAAAAGAGATCAAAATGCGTTTGTATTAACAATCAAATGTCATCTCCATCACAGATATTAAATGGCGTCCCGCAAGGGAGCGTGTTAGGTCCTCTTTCATTTAATCTATTCATTAAAGACATAGTTTGCGTCGACACGACGGTTAATTTCGTTATATATGCGGATGATTGCAATATTCTGCTTTCAGGTACAGATGCAAATAATTTAGTGATCAGATGTAATCATTTGCTTGAAAAAATTGGTCATCTGTCACAATCAAATCTGCTTAAAAACAATCCTAAAAAAAACAAGGTCATGCTTTTCCGTGCTCGTAATAAAGTATTCGTTTTAGATCAAGCAATTAAATTTTATGGACGGGATATTGAAGTGGTTGAGCAGCACAAGATTCTTGGCGTTACATTCTCCTCATATTTAACATGGGATTTACACGTTGAGAAATTATGTTAGAAGTTTTCGTCTGCAGCTGGGGCAATATCACGTACACGCGCCATTCTTCCGGTAAAAATAAAACTTCAAATATATTACGCTTTGTTTGCCTCACAAATTAATTACTGCAGCTTGGTATGGCTAACAACAACTAAACAGAACCTAAGCAAAATTCTCGTGCTACAAAAAAAGGCTATTCGTCATATATTTTGTCTAGATTATCTATCTTCCACTCTACATTTTTTCCAGCAGTACAACATTCTTCATGTAAACTGCATGTATAAATACAGACTCTTCCGCTCACATTACTTTTCACCTGTCGACTTTCGGTCACATTTAGCAATTTCTGGTTCATTGCAGCATCACACTAAAATCCTGAACACACGCAGTAAAGACACACGGCTCGTACCCTTTTTCCGCACGATTACAAGCTCCAGTCTTTACGTCACAATCTTCCGTCCGTATTAAACAAATATCAACACATCAAATGTTTGACCCCTGCTCAACTGCTACAGCTTTTTTCCAATTTGTAAACGTTTTTCTTTGTTTTTTTCGCTACAGTGTTCCTGAGTTATTCTTTTACAGCTTCCCTCCAATTGCTCACGAAGATGCCTTCTCATTATTCATGCGATTTGTGTCAGTCTGTAACAAAAATGCAGTCTTTGTGTACACATTTTCTATCGAATTACTTGCAAATTTTTATTTTTTGTAAACATGAATATTTCATGTTAACCTTTCTTCATCATTTTTATTAGTGTTGTTATTATTTAGTGGTCTCGTCTATGCTGCCTTGTAAGGGTTGCCTGGGCCTCGTCAAGCTGTTTGATTACAACTTTTAGCCCGGGAGACCCACCAGCCTTTCTGGTAAATAAAGATCAGTTCAGTTCAGTTCAGTTCAAGCTCTTCTGCGCGCCCTCTTCCACCGAATGGATGAACATGGGCTCGTCGTCAACTCGAAGAGCCTCTTTGGCGTAGCTACAATAGAGTTCCTAGGCCACCTTTTCAATCCACAGGGCATTCGGCCTCTCGACAGCAAAGTCGAAGCCAATCAAGATTTTTCCTCCCACACGTCAGTCAAAAAACAGAGTATTCTTATACCTCCTGAACTTTCATCGCCGCTTTCTCCCGAAGTGCGCATCTTTCCTGAAGCCTCTGACTGAGCTTTTGGCTACGAAAAAGATTCTGTTGCGCCACTTGAGTGGACTGAGGGCACTGCCGCTGCATTTGCTGCTGCCAAGAAGGCGCTTGCAGACGCTATTTCGCTCGTACGTCCAGTTCCTGATGCTCCGCTGCGCCTCGTCCCCGACGTCTCGAGCATTGCCGTCGGCACAGTTCTCGAGCAGCCCGTCTCTACTTGGCAGCCCCTCGGGTTTTTTCTCCCAGAAGCTGAAGCCACCTGAGACTAAATAGAACACATTCGCTCGAAAATAGCTCGCTGCGTACCTCGCCATCAAGCACTCTCGCCAGTTCCTGGAGGGCCGAGACTTTCACGTAATCACGGACCACATCCCCTTGCCGTTTGCGTTCCAAAGGAACCACAGCACCTACACTGCACGCGAGATCCGCCAACTGTGTTTTATCTCCGAGTTCAAAGTGGACCTCCGTCACGTCCATGGCCCGGAGAATGCTGCTGCTGATGCGCTTTTCCGTGTTAGAGCCATAGCGTGCGAATCACCAGTGCACTTGAAGAAGCTAACGGCTTCACAGCCCAACGATCCGGAGCTGCGACGTCTTCGCTCCTCATCCACGTCCCTCTTCTTCGCCGACTGTCCACTGCCGTTTTCCTCCCAGTTCATTACGTGCGAGACATCCACTGGCATCTCGCCCCCATACGTACCATTTTCTTTCTGTCGCACCAGTTTTGAAACACTGCACCGCCTTAGCCACCCTGGTATTCGTGCTACGCAGAAGCTGATCACATCTCGTTTACTTTGGCCGAGCATCAATGCCGACGACCGCCACTGGGCACGAGCCTGCTTTCACTCCCAGCGCGTGCAAGTTAACCGGCATACCGTCATGCATGCCTCTCCTATTCAGCCGCCTGACGCACGGTTTTCCCACGTTCACATAGACATTGTTGGACCATTCCCGTTATCACGTGGTGCCTCTTATCTGCTCACCTGTGTGGACGGTTTCACCCGCTGGCCCGAGGCGTTGCCCATTGCTTACACTGCAGCCGAGACCGTCGCTTCGGCCTGCATGGCCGGCTGGGTCTCTGGTTTTGGCTGCCCGTCGGTCGTCACCACCGACCGCGGCCGCCAGTTTCAGTCGGCCCTATTTACTGCTCTTGCCAATATTCTGGGCGTTCGCCACATCCATACGACCGCCTACCATGCTTCTTCCAATGGCATGGTGGAACGTCTGCATCGGCAACTGAAGGCTTCCCTTACCACCTATCAGCCAAGGGAACGCTGGTCCGACCACCTTCCCCTCGTTCTCGGGCATTTGCTCGGCACTTAAGGCTGACCTCGGCAGCTCTTCTGCTGAGCTAGTCTACGGCGTTTCCCCGTAACATTCATTCAGCTGGAGTGAGGTCATCGTGTGGACACATGCTGCGGACACAACTGAGCCATATAATGCTTTCGCATTAAAAAACGTCTGCATCGTTCAGCCAAGGAAGTTGGCACGAAAGAACGTTGGTTGGCATATAAAACTGTCACAGATGTTTACATTAGTTTCATTTCCGCCGCCATGTCTAAGCTTCTACAAAATACTCTACCTTCAATGCAATGTAATAGCCGAAAAAAAGTTTTGATAAAGTTTTATCCCCAATGAGAACTCCACAATCTCCCTTTCAGATTTAAATGGCGAAAGTGTTCCTGACAGTGAATATCTTACACTACTGAAGAAAATATTAGCAAAAAATCCTCGAGTCCTGCTGTCTCACAATTTTCTATGCTTCCTAAAGAAAGGCAGGATGAGTAAGAGTTACCATGGGCCGACTGCGGAGAGCCGGTTAGGATAACTTTAATCCAGGTCGGAAGAGCAGGCTGCAAGGAAGGCATTATTATATAATGAATTTTATCGCATGCTTTCCCGAAAAGTACGACGCGCAAGAGTATGTCACGAAGAATGACATGTTGGCTACCGCTGGAATGTTTTCAAAAAGCGTGCCAAGTTGGAAGGAACAATTTAATAGGCCACAGCAATCTAGCATTGTGAGGCCACTTAGTGTCTTTCACGTTTAATTAGGCATGCTGGTCATATAACTGGTGGATCGATTTGGTGCTGAGGATATTATCTTTGCTAAAATTTAACACATTTTGCTGTATTAAGCCATGCGTCATTAATATCTACTCTGTAATATGATGAGCTCAAATATGGACAGTTTTCCTGGGAACAATACCTTATCAAAGCATGCAAACCTTGTTAACATGGAAACTTGTCGCTTGGACAGTGGGCAGTGTTTAAATGGACAAAGCCTATTGGGACGCGCATATTTTTGTCCTCCAATGTGGACAGCAATGCGAACAACTGAACTGTGGCAACCATTTACTACTACACAGTGCAAGAACTGTTACAAGATTTTGGTGACAAATACAGACTGAATCATATGGCTCTTGCACCTTGGAAATGCCATCATACAAATTTTAATATACCGTCCAGTTTTTGTTAAATATTTTTGCAGTTTTAAATAATTCTACTTGAACTCTCCGATCGCACTACTTGGTTCACAAAGGAATTTCTTTTCTTGTTTCAAAACCACTGGCACTAAAAGGATCGGTGACTCATTTCTTGGCGCCCTTTGTTCGCTGCACAAATTAATTATATAAGCCGCTCGCTTACAGTATGACCGTTTTGTTATAATCTCACAGATGTCGATTTTAAACACTAAGCTATTGTTTTTTAAGCAGAGAATCCTGCAAGAAGAAAAAACTACTAGAGTTCAAAGCATGTCATGCAGGAGAGCTCAGCACAGGTGCCGAGCAGGGAATCTGGAAATACAATTCAAGAAGTAAAGAAATGTATTCAAATCAAATGTGGTCTCAGCCTTCGCACGTCGATTGCCGCATCGGCACTGCAGGACTTTCAAAAATGGCTCAAAATGAGCGTTATGAGCCAATCACAGTGCAATAGCGCATAGCAGATTTTGAAAAATCACGCTGAACCTTGTTACGCGGTTTGGCAATATGCACAAAATGGCCCCGTCGCGACCATGTGACAAGTGTGAACAGATAAGTTCCCGAAGAAACCTATAGCTGAGCATTGTGGAAGGTGCAAACAAGCATCTACATTCAAGCAAACAAATTGAGGAATGCAGCAAATGCAAGGAAGGCTAAGGAAATCTAGGAAACATTCTGGATATCTGAAAAATATGTTCTCATAGGCCACCATCGCCTTCGAAAGCATATTCTTTTTCTCTCGTTCTGCCTTCATGTTACATTTCTTTAATTCATTTGATTTTTTATTTTTAATTTTTGTTTTGTTTGTTTATTTTAATTTTTGTTGTTTTGTTATCGTGGAGGCTTCTTGCGTGAATTTTGCGACGGTTCTGGTTGGCCTGCCTACGAGGTCGTCAAAAAATTAACCCTCACCGTCCCCCATTGAAAATTTTTATTTTTTTGCCCTGTGGGGGTGATTGCTTCGGCGCAACTGAGCACGCGATCGTTCGAGAGCTGGACCCTAAACTCGACGAAATATAGGATTTTTCTTTCCTCACAACGCTTAAGCCAACGCCTTCAACAGCTCCTTCTTGAATAGCCCCCATGTCTCTAGAGAAGACTTGTGGTTTTCATACCACGTATGTACTGTGTCCAGAAGTTAGAAATGTTATATTTTTTCGCATCGTCACCAACTGTTGAAATATGCCACGCGCTCAAATCGGTCCAGCCAATTATCTTGATAATCCCGAGGAGCCATTGAAAGTTGGCGGCACCCACGGCTGCTGCAGGATGGCCGGGTTTTATGCACTTGTCGGGTTCATCCTATACGTGGAAGATTGTCTTCACTGCCGGATAAGGTCTGCTAAGGGGTCGACTCGGGTAGCTTTCCTCGAAGACGTTGTCTGCCTCCATGTACTCCTGACCGAGCCTACGATGACAAACGCAAAGGGGCTGGCGTCACGGCCTACCGGCGGTGCCCGGTAGGCCGTGACGCCAGCCCCTTTGCGTCACGTAGTGGTGACGAGACCTGGGCATCCCTACGAGGGCGAGCCCTTATGAGGGCGTCCTCACCCTGACCTCATGCGGGCTACACTCGATGAGCTGAGGGTGAGGGACGACGGGCGCATGAAAATTCGTGGACAAGGGTGAGGAAAAGAAGACATGAGTTGAGGGCGAAGGAGGGGAGACATGAGATAGGACAAGGGTATGCAAGTGATATGATCTGAGGGTGAGGGTAGAAACCTTTGCAGCCAGTTACGAATTCCGGGCAGCCCTTAGGGCGAAGGTTACTAGTGAAGACATGGTTTCTGGTGTCAGGAGGTACACGAGGCGAACACGAAAGTCGTGGAGCCGCTCTTTTTCTCTGTCGTCACACCCGTTTTTAAAATAAAACAAATGAACAGCCACAGGTAGGCTACGAAAGAAAATAAAAACGCAAGAAGAGGTAAAAGACTGTGAAAGAAAGCCACAAAACAGCACACTTAGCGAACGAAGGCTTACGATAGACGACCCGCTTAATCATCAAAGGACCAGCAGCACGCCGCCGGGCTTTGACACGTTCTGTTCTGCTCTTTGAAGCGGCTGCCGGCTTTAACTTCGAGTGGGTGTCCATTGCATTGGACCCTGGTGAAGTGTAGCAGTACACGGGGCAGGTACTGCTTTGGGGTAGGTATTGCTACGGGGTCTTCATGAAGGGAGGGGGGTGTCGAACGTAGAATTTCGCAACCTCTACATTTCTGCCCGTTTTCTTCCTCCCCTTCCGGGTTTCGAAATGTGACGCGCGACCAGTGAAAACGGCTTTCACGTGAAAAAAGGTCTGTTTTGCGTAAAGAGAATGTCCTTGGGTTGGTCTGTAGCTTTGAGCACATTCCAAACGCTGATTGACCATTCGCAAGGTTACGCCAGATGGCGTCGCGCTCTCCCTTACCTGGACGATGTAATTTTCTACTCTGAATCTTTCGAGGAGCACGTCGATCCCCTTCAGGAGAGATGTCCGGGGACAGCTTAAGGTCGCTGGTATCGCGCTCAATGTCGCAAAGCTGCACAAATCTGTCCGGCTCAGGTGAGGTTGCTTTGCTATCGAGTACAACAGAGTGAGGTGTCTCCTGATCCGGAGAAGCTTCGGGTAATCCTGGAGTTTCTTGGGTCTAAAGATATGATGTGTCCGCGCATTTATCTTGGCATAATGGATAGTATCGCTACTTCATTCCGAACTACGTGCGATTAGAAGCGCTCTTACAAAGGTTGCTGAGAAAGTTTTCTCCATAGACCTGTGGAGACTATCAGGAAAAGAGCTTTTTTCAGCACTGGCACGCTATCGCTGAGATAATAGCTTTGAAGCTGCCCTACCTCAACAGCCCATTCGTTATCCAGACAGATTCCTTCGGTATAGCAGTGGGTGCAGTGCTCCTTCAAACGGAGGGGGATAAATGCGACCCGTAGCATTTGCAACACACTGACGCCGGCAGAACGCAATTACTCATCGACAAAAAGGAAAGCTTTGACATCATCCGCGCACTCCGAAGGTTCAAGATGTACGTAGAAGGAGAAACGTTCTCGGCCGACACCGACCAGATGTTCTCAACCTGTCTAAAACGCCTGCGTGATCCCGGCATGAGACTTGCGCAGTGGACCCTGGCACTTAAATGCTTCCAGTTCGAAGTGTGCGCTACCGCAAAGGGACTAAAAATGTAATCGTGGATGCGCTGCCACGGGCGCTGGTCACTGACATCCTCGGGCTAGGATGAGGAGGAGGCAGAGTGGCAGCTGTCACTCCCCGTGTGGAAGGAGCTCGAGAGCACATCCACCTCGTTAGAAGGACGATCCCCCACACGTTGCACTCAGCGGCGAAAAGCTTGTGAAGGCTCAGCAGGAAGACTCATTTTGCAAGTAGTTTAACAATCGGCTTAGTGAAAGGAGGGACCCTCCTTCGAGTAAGGCCGAGTTGCGCTGGGAAGCCACTGGCAGTGTTGCTTGCGCTAACTATAGAGTTGTTGGTATTACGACGAGTGAATTATCAAATTTCCTGTTCGACTATGATGGAGCCTTGCTAAAATATGTTGTGTACAAAGAGGCCTCAGATGAACGCTTCAAAACGTGTATTCAGCGCATACTGCGGAGCGCCGTGATTCGGCACTGTCACGGCGCCGATTTTTACGGGAGCGCTCCGAAAACATGGAACAAGCTTTGTCGGTTCGCCGCTTGGTCAGGAATAAAGGCTACGTATATACCTAGTAGGAACACGCTATGTCACTCTTCGCCGCTAGTACAATTCAGTGATCCGACTAAAGCGATACATGACTACAAGCAGGTATTTGTACTATCTTTTGTTGCGCGATAGTAGCCCTATGAAATCACGCGCTAGGATCTCCCAAGGCTATGGCGTTCTGAGCGGCTGATCACTGAAAATTCCACGTATTTCACATCGAACGTTTTCCGTGATACGCGTGCTGCATTAGGCACCGGCAGCAGAAATCCACGGGCACAGATTCTCTGTCCAATGTGAGCGGGCGTCGAAGTCAAGATATCAGGCCTCTCGTGGGCGCATATGAGAGATCGGACAATTTTTGGGATCCGCCCTTGGACGTAACCTCCTTTGCTCAGCACAGTACTCCAACCGGTTTCACATCGGCCTTTCTCACGTTTCGCAGGGAGCGTAGCACGCCTACATACACAACACTGATCGGAGGGTCGGATGATGTCCGCGGAGTCATGGGAGAGTCGGCGACTGCGAAGCCGATTCCACGAGCGCTTGCCAAATGCCTTTATGGAGGAAACCCCAGTCCCGAGAAAGCCAGGCCAAGTCAAATGGCCAGAGTGATCGCGCGGACAGAGACGCGGACTTTCAGGTGGGAGACATCGATCTGAAGCGCAATCGCGCACTCAGCGATGTAACCGCAGGTTTCGCGGCCGGTGCAGCACCCAAATGGATGCAACCCTTTCTGATTGCTGAGAATTTTTCGCGACTGAACTATCGGCTGAAAAGCCCAAGGTCGGGCTAAATCAGTGGACTTATTCCTGTCGGACACCTAAAGTTACTTCCAGAAGAAGTTGCTGTGGAAGCGGTAACGACACCCGCGCAGGATTGCGCAGCTGCGAGCGAACTTACAGACTGATATATTACCCGAAGCCAGCGAGTTCGATGGGTGAATGAGAGAATGCCGAACGCGTGAGATTCCGCACACAGCGGCGTCGGTTGCCAAAACAGCTCGAGATCGAGCAACCGACGGAGGAACACCAGACACGTGAGTTTGCGTACGGACGGACATACTACGTGTAGGTCCTTGACCCGACATCACAATCTCCGAACTTGGCGAGATCGCCGAATATGCCCCATGCCGACCCTGGCGGCGCCTGGTGCGAGAGGTCTCGTGGCCACTCGGCACGTGCAGATACACAGTGCGGTGTATTTCCTGTACTCGGAGCACCGTAAGACACCCGCTCGAAGAGACCGAGCCCCCCTTCTTTTACGACCCCTAGCGTTTCAGCGACGGCCACGGCTAACATTGCGCGGCGGTTCATACAGCCGGCCCGCGACCAGAGAGTGAGCTACCGAACTTCGTCCCCATACCATCGCATACGGCAATGAGGGCGGTTCCAGGAACACAGCGAGCATGAGCTGATGATGGGTGTCTTGTATGCAGAGAATGCCGGCTTTCGCAGGCGCCCTCCTCGTCTCGCACGCGGCCTCAGATGCAGAGCCTGCCAGCCCGGGGCCCAGCGTCCTGTCCGGCTGCATAGACCTGCTGAGTAACCAGGTCTACAACAATGCGAAAAGAGAAAGTAGCGCAAATTAGCTCCCAGTAGGTGGAAGCAACGATTCGAAGAGGTAGGGTGCAGGGATTCACATTGCCTCTGGCCCGCCTGAGGAAGCTCTCTCTTGTGGGAGTCGTGGCATACCGCGGCTCTTTCTTACCGGCCCCTTCCGAGCGTCAAAAGAGGAAGCAGGATGGAGGCGGCCACGCGATCGCGTGGACAGCTCGCCTTTGGTGCTGCCATTGAGTGCAGGGTCTAAACACAGCTAGACACCCCACAAAAATATCTCACCGACATAAGCTCAGCCGCAAGCGGAGAGAGAGAGAGAGAGAGAGAAATAACATTTATTAGCACCCGTCAAAAGGATGATGGGTATCCGAGGCACCGCTCGGTCCCAGCCATGTCCTCCCCCTCAGCCGTCGACCGGGATCTCTTGGATTTCAGCAGCGGCAAGGGCGAGACGGATGACTTCACGTTGTTTAGTTTCGTCCTCGTTGTGAAGCAGTGCCTCCCAGGACTAATCTGTTCGGTCAAGTTGTCCAAAGCTCGGACATGTCCATACCATATGGATCATGTCCGCTATGCCGTCGCAACGTTTGCACCTGGGGCTGAAAATCTCAGGGTGCCACTTGCTATAAAGCTGAGGGTTAGGGAATACTCCGGTTTGGAGCTTGCGCCACGCAACCTCTTCGTTTTTGGTTAGCTGCTTACTTGCTTTTGGAAGTACCGCTCGGCCTAATTTGTGATGGTTTAGGATTTCCTGATACGTGGCAAGCGGAAGGAATTTCGGGCACCAAAGAGGACACGCCGGATAAATACCAAAAATCTAGAGCAGTAATTCACCACTACTCGCTTCGGACGAGCACACAGATGGACATGACAGGTAGAGCGCTGATTCTAACGAAGTTTATAAAACGCACACTTACATTGATTCATAAAGAAGGCAGTGAGCACAAGAGCATTATGGCCGTAAGGAATGCATTCTAGGATAACGAAAATAAATCTCTTTATCTCTATCAATCAGAATTGACTTTGTCAAAGGGAGAGCTAACTAGTGCTACTGTACGCGTCGCTTTTCTTAGTGATAAAAGGTGCTTCTATTAAATCAAGCGGCAATCTTTCTTTACTTTTATATAAAATTTTTATTGCCTCTAGTTGTAGCTCACAGTTTTCATCGTTCCCTTCATTGAAAAAGCGGAAGTGGGCGGGTTGACAGTGGAACGAGTCCGATGCCTTTTCGATCGACCTGTAGTGTTCTCTGGCACGTTCGCTGTCACAACATACAGTTTGTCCGGAAGACCGGAAGCAGGTAGAATTGGTGAGGGAACTAGGGCAGGCTAATGACCTTCAGTGAAAGGCAAAATAGAGAAATCGGCTTGGGCAGCGCAAGTAATGCGGAGGCAAGATGACCGATGGTCCTTAAGGGTAACAGACTGGATTACAAAAAAAGAGAAGCGGAGCAAGGGCGAGGGCGGCAGAAAGTTAAGTGGACGGATGATTTTAAGATCTTGGTGGGGATAGGGTTGCCGCAGCTGGCACAGGACAGGGTTAATTGGAGAGACATGGTAATGGCCTTTGCCCTGCAGGTGCGGACTTAGGCTTCTTATGACGATGAAGGCAGAGACTAGGTCGGAGTTGAAATGTTCACAAAATAACAAACATTTATAGCGCAAAGAGACGACACGGGACAATTAAACTTCGCATATATAAGTACTCGTGGAAAGAGGTGCATTTAAGAGATATTAAAACGCACTGCAAAGGCATCAATATGCTTTATAGATTGCCATTGTAATATTTTTAAACTTTCTCATTAATTATCAAGATTTACTCTCTAATAAGTCCGCGTAATTTATTTCACTCAAGGTGAAATTAGTGCGCTACACCGACCGCCCGTTCAAGCGATGAACCGAATTTCGTTACGGTATCAACAGAAGTCCTAAATCAACGAAAGGCTTTCGGTTGCGAACAATTAGACAGTGGAGGTTAAATCTTTGCATTATCAAACTTTTGGAGGTAACAAACCTAGGTAGCACAGCAACCATTGCTGCCTCGCACAAATAGTAATTATTACACACTCTCTGTCTGCTTTTTATATGTCTACATGGTGAGTTAGAACTGATTTCATGGTTTCCGTTGTACATCTTTTGAATGATAACAATAAAAAGAAGTCGTTATGCTAGTTAATCAGTCTATTAAATGTTTTTAAAGCGCTCATGCCTCACTTGCCGGCGTCATGTTATTTGCAGAGTGGAAAATGTTCAGCTTTACATGGAATTTCAACTGTCATTTCCAAGCTGAGCTCGAAATAGATCTGCGCCGCTTGTCTGAAGAGGTTGAAAAATAACCTCGAGCCATACTTACGAGAAGTAACCGACACAGACAGAAAACAAGGTAATTAGGTAAGCTAGGGCGGTATGTCGGAGTTATGAGCATATTTAATCTGTGGCTTTGGTGCCATCAAGTGTTTGTTTACCACGCCTCCCCCCTCTCTTCGAACTGTAACGCCACCAGGGCAATATGTGTATATACAAATAAATAAAAAGCTAAGTAGCTCATCTCAAATTAAGGTAAAATTTTATATCTGTAAGATACAGAATCAATCAACCACCCCTCAGTTCTCTCTCTTACTAATATAGACGTTTTTGCCGCTTACACTTTTTACTTGGAATTATCTGCAGGCGAAGACAGAGACAATGTGCCGCCTAGAGCGGTTCGTGTTGCTGTCGGCGCTGGTACTCGTCAGCGGTGCTGGCCTCTGCGTCACCGTGGATGCGGTGGACAACCAAGAGCTCTTCGTGGTCAACTCGGAGGGTGCCTTGGGGCAGTACTCTGCCGGCGACAAGGTGACCGCGGTGCTCGAGTGGAAATACAGCAGATTTGCATATCGAGAATCACAAACCTAACAATAAGTGCAAGGCATCCAGTCGCGCCTCTGTTATGAAGGATTGTAAAAAAGCAGTCGAGTAATAATTAAACTGACACGAAGGTTATCACTTTAAACGATAGATTCTGCGACATGTATTAGTGGTGTTGAATAAGAGAATTGATTAGCGATTGAGGCTCAATAAAGTTTCAATGCCAAAAACCAATGCCGTTTCAGTCAGACACTGCTCAGGAAAAAAGAAAGTGGCAGAGATTTAACTTATCTAACCCGCGCGTGTAGCCGCGCGTGTGTTTAGCTTGGTTGGCTCATGATTTTGCTTTGCTGAGTGGTCGGTACATCTCGCGACGGTGTTAAACTAGGATTAAGCTCTGACCAAGGTTGAGCTGATCTGATCTGTTCATGCCGCAGATGGAAGTTGTTGACGACCAAGATGTGCAGTGCACAGGGCGAGTGTGTGTTGCTCTTTAAAACAAGGCGTGATCGGGCGCGGCGAAAGCAGTGCCCTCGTGCATTAGCCAGTGAAGCTGATTTTTTCGCGCCACTACGGATTCAGCCCCCCCCCCCCTCTCGACGATATTTGTTTTATTTCTGCATGGGCTGTTGCTATCCTAGGCTTTGCCATGGTCACCTTCAAGGTCAAGCTTCACACAAACACGGTGGGCAGGTCAGACCTCATGAAGTGTTGCTGTCATACAAAAACGAGCCAGAGAATGTAGTGGTGTGGGAGCGTGGGCGGGAATCTTAAGGCCGATGACCGATGTGCTGAGTTATGTGTTCGGCGTACAATGTAAGGTTTTCGGTGCAATGAGCTATTGAAAAACGTTTTTAAAAGGCAGATGCTAGCAATGCGCCAGCAATGTTAATAAACTGACAGATTGCTTTCTACTTTCAAAGATGACGCACTGATGTATGAATATGTCTAGTGACTGAGCCTGTCGGTTCAAGTATGAGGCAGGTATGAAGGAAACATGGACTGATTTATTGGCAGTAGTGTCAGTTCGATCCGCTGCCTTGAGCAAGCCAGAACAACAGACTCGCGCGAAGCTGCAGCGCGAGGAGGGGGCCCAACCATGGTGCTGCTCCGTGTCCTCTTTATCTGCGGTCGCTGCCGTATGTGCTGCATGAGACTGGTGCTGCTGCTGGAGCAGCCCCCCCCCCTCCCCCCCCCCCCCCCCCACCGCTAGTGAAGGAGCGCGGTGGAGTTGCGAGCTGGAACGAGACATCTCTCTTTTGTAGGGGAGCACTGGAAGATGGCGTAGGTGAGGAGCCGGCCGTTTGGGGCAGAGAAACCGCACTGGAAGGTGCACTGAGGAGAAAGTCCTCTATAAAGCCTGCCTTCAGGCGGTCGATTGAAATGGAGTGAGACCGTCAGTGAATGACCACGATAAAAATCTTTGATTGTTATTCTAAAAAATTAACGGGCCATTGTAGGCACGCTGAAGCGGTTTGCGGACGAAGCCTCGCCGGACGAAAGCGTTAGTGCGAGCCGCAAGCTCTGGAGGAACGTGCGAAGATGGACGAGTCTGGTGTCGAGGTGCAGAAGGTCGGAGATTGCCACAAAATCTTGCAGCTTCGTCAAGTAATCAGTAGGATCGGGGCTCGGAGTCGAAAGAGTGATGTAAAACAATTCACCAGGAAGATGCAGGGGCGATCCGCAGACAAGTTGTGCCGGAGTGAAGGGGAGATATTGTTTCAAAGTAGCCCTGAGGCTGAGCAGAATAACTGGTAGAGATACAGTCCAGTGAGTAATATCCGGTTGTGCTTCATCGACAAATGGAATCATTTAATCCTTTCCTTGGCGATGGAATGGTAAGCGGCAGTGCGAATTAGAGAAGTTTCAAGCAGAGTCACAACGTTCTTGAAACGGAGGATTGAAACTGGGGGCCACGATCGGCGATCACAGTCGAGGGAACCCTGTATCGTTACACTCAGCCGCCGACGAATGTTCTGGCGATGATGTCACTTGTGGCATTCGACATGGAGAGAGCTTCGGGCCAGCGAGTGAAAGGATCGATATACGTATGTAGATGGAATATGAAGCAGAAGGTGCCCAAGAGCCCATGATATCGATGTGTACGTTTGTCACAAAGTTCATGCCTGCCCTGTCCAGCTTTGACCTTTGTTTCCCAGAAACAAGTCGCGGAGCGGCGTCGACGACTTTTTCCCCCTCCCCCGCGGGGGAACGGCATTCTCACCATAGCGCTGGAGGGGTCACTCAAAACTACTCCCCCCTCCCCTCCTAGCATTGTTGCCATACAGGTGGCAGGCGCTTGCACGTGTTGGGTACAGCAGAAGCGGATTGAATGCCCCGGGACTGTTCGCGGCCCCCAATGACTCCTCGTGGGATTAAGGCATTGTGCCGAATTTGTTCGATATTCCTTCATGTGTTCTTTTTTTTTCTTTTTGAGAGCTGCATTCCCCTGTGCGTGGCTCCTGAAGAGTCTTTTTTTCCTGTGTTTTTTTTTTCATTCTTTGTCATGCGAAGAGGGCGACGGGAACGCCGCGCGCGGGCTGTTGGTCTGGAGATTTCGGTGCGTGCGGTCGTGAGTGAGGTAAGCCAGGGAAGTGGTCGGCAAGGAGCCTAGGCGGAGATCAGACGCGTAGGGCTCGGCGACGGTGGTCCCAAAGACGCGAGGCCCAAGTTCGCCCGTATCCGCAAGCCCCCATCAGCCCCGCGACGATCAACCGCAGCCCGACGCTCCCTGCGACCGGACCTTGCCACTCCGCAGCTAAGCCTTCGTTTCTCACCACTCACCACTCACCACTCATTGTTTCTCACCAACTCTTTTATCTTTGCATTTTTGCTTTCTGTTTTTCTCGTTGTAATCCTTTGTACTGCATTTCCGTCTCGCAACATTTTTGTATAGCAATCGCCCTGATGTTTCTTTCTTTGTGTTAATGGTTGTGTTAACGTGTTCACTTGGTGCTTGTGTTATTTGCGTCACGTCTGTGTACGGCGCTACCTTGTCGGGCATATTGTAATACTTGGTTGTTGTTTGCCTAATTAAATTAATTCGCTGCGGAACTTGTCTACGCCTCATGCCTCCGGTCAACGACTAATCAGGCGTGGCCCCTATCGCCGGTCAGCAGTCGAATCACAATCTTTCGCACGCGGGGTGGAGAAGTTTGTCACTCCTCCCC
The DNA here is from genome assembly GCA_030143305.2 of Amblyomma americanum. NCBI lineage: Eukaryota > Metazoa > Arthropoda > Arachnida > Ixodida > Ixodidae > Amblyomma > Amblyomma americanum. The sequence goes on along the minus strand of JARKHS020005391.1, from coordinate 40,092 downwards.
CTCCGAACTTACGGATAGTGCAGTGGTGGGCAGGTTGGCCCGATTAATTGTAACTTCGGCGCCAACCAACAACACAGCCGCCCACGATATCTTGACAACGTTGTCGAAACGTGCTGGTGGTGGACGTGCCAGGCCGAAATAAGTCGTGTGTCGTAATGCTTTAGATTGCTGACAGGCAAGGTAGGAACGGTACCAGGAGCGCACGTTTTCGTTGATATAAGGCCAGACTTAACGTTGCGTGATGAGATGCTGCGTTGCATGAATTCCAGGATGGGACAGATCGTGGAGGGCGTTGAAAACAAAGTGGCGAAACGCAGAGGGGGCCAATGGGCGGAGAGTTCCTTTCGCCGTATCGCAAATGGTGGGGAGGGGGGGAGCGCGAATGAACTTCGCGGAGAGCCAGTGAGATTGGGGCCGTGAGGGGGTCCTCGATATCCGCACCCTGGTGCTGTGCTGTGGGGAGGGTAGCGAAGGCGAGGTTGGTATACGAGGCGACATGGGTTAGGGAAGCGGTGACCCGTGACAGTGCTTTCTTGGAATGGCGTTGCGCACACGACAAGACTTACACAGGAAAGAGCAGATGACATATAGAGCGCGTCAGACAGATAGTGTGCCAGCTGGGGCACTGGAGATTGGCAAGGCCTTTCACATGGCTGATGTCTGGCATGAATTCCGCCACGTATGATAGATGATGAATTTCGCATGGCGAGAACGCTCCCTGGCTTGATGGCAAAAGCCAGTGGTTAATGGCCGGCGACAATGTGGAACTGCCGACCTTCGAGGAGGTGCTTAAAATTCCGAACGGGCATGTAGATGGCTAAAAGCTCACGACCGAAAGTAATGTAGCGGCTTCCATCAGCAGAGAACTTGCGGGAGAAAAATGATAGAGAGCGCCAGGCACCAGCCACCAGCTGATGAAGCATAGCTCTAACGCCGGTGTCGGAAATGTCGGTTGTGAGGCGTAGACGTGCATCATAACGCGCATGGGCCAGGAGAGCGAATCTGATAGCTTCGGTTTTGCGTCTTCGAAAGAATGTAGGGCGGTGAGAGACCATGTAAGTGCGTGAGTGTGCTTGTTTGCCTTGAAGCGTGTCCCTCAAGTGAGGTATAAAGCGGAGGTATGAAGGCCAAGAAATTCGTGGAGTCTGTCGATTCAAGGCTGCGGAACTTCTTGAATAGCCTTGACTTTGGATGGAAGAGGACGGATACCCGAAAGGTCGACATGGTGGCCGAGGAACTCAAGCGCCGACTTGCCGAAGTTACATTTGACTCTGTTAATGACGCTGGGAAGACGCTGGGAAAGGTGCCAGAGGAGTTGCAAGTGCTGATGAGCAGCACTTGCAGCACACCGCTGAATACGTGGAGGTCATCTCTTTAAGCCATGCAGAAGGGTAGAACCCGAATCATGGTGTCCAGAAAGCGTTTAAACGTTTGTCCACAGCTACGAAGGCCGAAGGACATGCGGTGCATTCAAAGGCCGATGGTTGTAGTAATGCCAGTTTTTGATAAAGTGGCTGGTCTTATGGGAATTTGGTGGTATGCCTTGACCGGTTAAATAGCGGAGAAAACTGTCGTGTCATGCAGCGATGACCAAGTGCAGATGTGACGTCTATGGGCTAAAGGTGGGTCGTATAATGCCAAGCTCAAGAATGTGCTCGACCTCGTTGCGGGCAATCTGGAATCGTTCTGGAGCAAGGCGGCAGGGTCGAGCGTGTATAGGTGGGCAAGTGGTCACAATGTGATGAGCGAGCTGGTGCTTGACGGGCGGTAATTTCGATGGCCGGAGCAGAGACGGGTGTTCGTCCAGGAGGTTCTCAATGGCCAACTGGGGTGTGCTGGCCATAACGGCAAGCGGTGTTCGAATAGAGAGGCTTTGAGCAGTGAGTTTCGTTGTGGTGTATACATGACGCTTGTTGTGCTCTTTGACAAGCAAGTTATAGAAGCGCAGGCAGGAAAACCAGCTCCTACGATCGGGTAGCACACGTCTGCGACTAGGAAATCCATCAAATTACACGTCGGAGACCCAAATGTAATGTGGAAGCATGCTCTGTGTACTTAGCAATAGGATATTAACGGTTTTAACCTCTGGGCTGGAGCACCGAGGGGGTGATGATGTAAGGGGGGGCGGGAGGACGCTCTGCTCTGCGCAAGCGTAGACAAGAAAATAGAGGCTAGAGGTGTGATCACGAATGAAGAATAAGCGGCTTGTCTCTGTGCCGACACCACAAGCCGCCGCTTCTAGTGGTGCCCGTAGGATTTTCCCTGGAAACGCAAGGGTGGAGCACACCGACGTGCCTCTTCCCCGAAGGAGCGGTGGTACCAGCACTTGCCGTCTTGAGCAGGTTGTTCGGGCTACACCGATCAGGTGACGTCCGGCAGCGAGAAGGACAGCCACCATGGGCAATGGACAGAGTGGTGACCTGGTGAGATAGACGGGTAAGCTGGACGCAGAACTGGCCGCCGAGGCGCTAGAGGTCATAGAGGGAAGAAGTGATGGCGAGGTGTGAGGTAGCGAGACAGCGCCGAAAGAAGCGCGAAAACAGGATTAGTGCACGACTGAATCCGCAAGCTCGGTGAGCTGTCCAATAGGTATACCGTGGGTGAGCACGAGTAGCATGAGGACTGACGATGGCAAGCGCTGAAGGAACAGCTTAAGCAAGAATTATTGGACGAAGGAGGCAGCCTTTTCGCCTAGGAGCTGCTGGGGCCGCCGCAGCAACTGTGTAGTTTTGCGGTCCCCTATTTCTTCGAAAAAGATTATCTTTTGCAGGCGGCTGTACTCTAAAGCGGTTGTTCGAAGGATGACCGCAGCAGCCAACACGTCAAAGTGCCTCGAGGCGGGTGGCATAATGAGAAGATCGCGTACCTTGTCAGCAATGTAAGCTGGGAGTGCTGAAGCTGCGTTATGAAACTTCTTCGTCTCGGAGGTGATGTGGACAATAGTGAACTGGCTGCTTATTGAGTGAGCCGCAGGTTAGGATAGGCAGCCCAGAACAGGGGTAGGCGAAGGGACAGCGTAGAACTGTCGCAAGAAAGGCTGTCACCGGAAGAAGCAGAGGCGTTGCCGTCGGCGTTGGCCATGCTGCGTGCGCGTGTTCTAGCTGACCTCCGAAGTCACAAGTTTGTCGCGTCGAAAAGTATGACGCGGGATGAGGCAAACTTCGACTTATTTATTGGCAGTAGTGCCAGAGTTCTATGCGCTGCCTTCGGCCAGCCGAAACAGTGTCGCGGGAGGCTCCAGCGCGATGAGGGGGCACAACCAGGATGCTCCTTGGTGTCGTCTTCATCTGCGCGGGCTGCCATATGTACTGCGTGAGACATATGCTGCTACTACAGACCTAGCAGCTGTGAACCGTCGGCAGGCAGAGAAAAAAGTGTGTTATCAGACAAGGGGCTGCTTATATAAGGACAGGTACAAGCATGAGCACTTCGTACCGTGAGGGCACGTGTTAACATGACAGTGCGCATACTTACATCTTCCTTCTTTTCGAAGAGAAAAACAGGGCGAAAAATTTTACAAATTCACATGACAGGGACCTAATGCTGTGGTCTCTCTGGCAGGGGGTAGCATTGTGGCGGTCTACGCAGACGGTCACTTCTACGAAGGATGGCCTCAGGTTGTAGCTCCGCCATGTGGTCAGGCTGGGATACCGACTCCGCAGAAACTGTCCCTTCAGTGTCCGACGTAGGTTGCATTTCTTTGGAACTGAGATGCTCCCTGTTGCGCCGCAGCTCTTGTCCGTTGTCTGTAAGTAGGGTGTACGACCGAGGTGTGCCTGCAGGGCATACAACCACAGCTGGCGACCAGGTTCTGCGTTTGGTGTCGTACACTGATAATGGAGTCCCGCTGCGAAGATGTGGTATACGCTTGGCCGTCCGGTTATAGAACATCCGCTGCTTCTCTCTTATTTCCTGGAGGCGATTGCGAACGGATTGTGGTGGCACAGTCTGCGGCTCGAGGTGCTGGGGGAGAACCGGCAACTGCGTCCTTGTTAGGCGGCCCATCAACCTTTGAACGGGCGACTTTAGTTGCTCGTCCCTTGGCATATTTCGCCACTCCAGCAGGGCGCTGTAAAATTCGAGGGTTGCGAAAGGACACTTCGCTAGCAGTTTTTTCGCCTCCAGCGCTGCACGCTCCGCCATGCCGTTACCTCGAGGATAGTACGGGCTTGAAGTTAGGTGGGCAATTCCGAGCTGTGCAGCAAAAGAGCGGAAGCACGCACTGTTGAAAGGTGGGCCATTATCACTGCACAGCTTTGCAGGGATTCCATGAGTCGCGAAGACGAGCATGCACGCATGGTTTATCGCTGTCAACGTTGTCTGACGTAGCTTTTGAACCTCGAAAAAAACGAGTAGAAATCCACGAGCGTTAGGCAGGACTGGTCATCGTGGTGGAAAATGTCAAGCCCGACTGCTTGCCATGGCAGGCCTAGTATCCCGTGGCTCAGCATAGGCAGTCTAGTGTTACTGCGCTTGTACTTTTCGCACGCTGCACATGACGTAGCTAGAGCTGAGATGTCTGCGTTCATGCCGGGCCAGAGCATTAATTCTCTGGCTCTCATGTTCATTTGGACTTCGCCTCCATGCGCGGCGTGTAGCAAGCGCCGAATTTCCGGTCGCTTGGCAGGAGGAACGACTATTTTGTTCGTTCTGAGTAGCACGCCTTCCTCAACATGCAGCTCGTTGCGACGACACCAGTATAGACGCCGGGCATGCGACACATGGTTCTTCGTTTCCGGCCACTCTGTGCTCGATTAAGGGCGCAGTTCAGCCATACTAGAGTCTTTGTTAGTTTCGTGCCGAATACTCTTGAGCTGCTGATCTGACAGAGGAAGCGAAGAAATAACGCTGACTTGAAATTGTTCTGTCTCGTCAGTTAGTTCCGTAGCACTCGGGACGCGAGAAAGCGCATCAGCTAGAAACAACTCCTTTCCTGGTTTGAACGTCACCGTGATATGGAATCTTTGCAAAACAAGCCTCATGCGCTGCAATCGTAGCTGGCATTCACAAGGTGGCTTTTTGAATATAGATTCCAGAAGCCTGTGATCCGACTCGACGGTAACCTCTGACTGCCCGAAGATCTAATCATGAAATTTTGTGCAACCATGAACAATTGCCAATGTTTCCTTCTCGATTTGCACGTAGCGCTGCTGTGCTTCTGTTAGCGAACGGGATGAGTAGGCAACTGGCTGCCCGTCCTGTAGAAGAACGGCTCCTACTCCATGCTGACTGGCGTCTACTGACAAGGTGAATGGTTTTCCTTGGTTAAAATAGGCAAGGACTGGCGCTTTGTGAGGTTCGCTCGAAGCTGACGAAGGCTGCTATCTTGCTGGTATGTACAGACCCACGCGACGTCCTTTTTCAACAACTCGCGAAGCGGCGCTGACAACGTGGGTATGTTAGGGACAAACCGCGCCACGAAGTTGATCATGCCGAGGAAAACTTGGAGTTCCTTACGGTTTTGTGGTGGCGGAACTTGCACGATGTCTTCGACTCTGCTGGGGTCCAGGCACAGCTCCTCTGGAGTCAGAATGTGGCCCATGTAGCGGACTCTGGGATGGAGGAAATTGCACTTGTTCTTAATGAGCTTCAGATTGTGTTGTCTACACCGGGACAGCAAAGCTACTAAATTTTTGTCGTGCTGCTCTCGCGACTGTCCCCTAACCAATATGTCATCCATAACGACGGCAATGCCCCTCAAGCCCTCTTGTACCTGGTGCATTACCCGCTGAAAAATTTCCGACGCGAAACCGATGCCGAACGGCATGCGCAGGAATCTGTATCGCCCGTACAGCGTGCTCGTAGTGCATAAGCGGGAGCTTGGCTCGTACAACTTAATCTGCCAGAATCCTGACGGTGCATCCAGAATAGAAAGAATTTCGCTCCATGCAGCCGCGGTAGGATATCTTCTAACCTCGGCATGTGGTAGTGCCCTCTCAGAAGTGCCGAATTTAAGTCAGATGGGTCCAAGCATATGAGTACTTTTTCTTTCTTTACTACCACAACCATGTGGCTAGACCAGGAAGCCGGTTATGTTACCTTAGCAACGACGCCGTCGTGCTCCATCCGGTCCAGCTCAGCTCGGACGGGCTTCTGAAAGGTGGTGGCGATTCGTCGTGCTGGCTTGACGACGCCTCGAGCTTCAGGTGTCAGCTCCATGTGGTAGGCTACGTCTTTGATTTCTCCCAGCCCCTGGAAAACATCTCCAAATCTTTCTACTTTTTTCTTAGTTTCCAAAGCGTCCACGGTGTTTATGCGGCCAATCAGGAACTGCTTGTTTCACGATAAAGAATAGCGCCGTGGTAGACTGAGCTGCACTGGCGACCTGAAGCTCAATCTTCGTTGTCGCTTTTTCTATGTGCCCGAAAAACGACCATAGCGTAGAGCAGCAGTCTTGTGCTGGCTTCGTAGTTATATTTCTGAGTGTCGCTTCGGGTATGACGCAAAAGTTGGCTCCCGTATCAATTTTTCAGCGTATGGCGGAACCTGCGATGTCAACAGTTGCTTACCAGCGGTCGTGGCCGTCAATTGCATTGACATCCAGGGTTTGAAGGAAATAGCCGTCATTCTCTGCCATTTCGACCTGTTTTATCTTGCATGCTTGGCCCCTCGGTCTCGCTTCTGGTTGACGGCAGCCACGAGCGAAGTGGTTTCGGGCCGCCACACTTGTCACAGCACTTCCCTTGCGCAGGGCACTTTGCTTTTCCGTGTTCTGTGAAGCAGCAGTTTGGGCAATTTCCGAGGCTAACTTTCGATTTCAAAGCACGCACGGTGGCCTCACCTGTAGCGCTTACTTCTGCCTCCCTGATCTCGTTTAAGTGCTCCTTCGCTTGTTCCCTTGCTCGGCATATTTCCACTGTTTTAGCATACGACGGATTTTCAGACTGAAGTTTCTGCTGCAGGTCCTTGTCTCCAACTCCTAGAATAATTCGACTGCGCAGTAGTCTGTCCTCTAGCTCTCCGAATTCACACAAGCAAGCAAGAGTTCGGATATCGATTAGCCACTCGTTAAAAGATTCGCCCTCACGTTGATCTTGGGAGCGGAAACGAAACTCATTGAACGTTAGATTCTTCGCTGGTTTGTAGTGGGTCTCGAATTTTTCAATCAGCTTATCGAGGTCTTGCTTTTCGTCCTCATTTACGAATTTGATGGTATAGAACACCTGCCTTGCTTCACTAATTGTCACAAGAAGCGTTGCTGCCTGAACTTCTTTAGGCTGCTTCCTTAGTCCGGTTGCCGTAGAAAACAGAGTAAACTCACTTTTCCAGATGATCCAGTTCTGGTAAGCGTCACCCGTACTTTCCAGTGGCTTTGGCGGTGGAAGAACCGTCGACGCCATACTTCTTTCTCGGGAGTGGACTAGGGGTGCAGCTGGACGAAGGGGCGGGGACGAGCAGCGGTGAACGCAGCTTGCGAAACGCGTCGCCGCCCAACTTCTGACACTATGTGAACGGTCTGCAGGCATGGAACAAAGTGTGTTTATTATCAGACAAGGGGCTGCTTATATAAGGACAGGTACAAGCATGAGCAAGCGCACTTCGTACCGTAAGGGCACGTGTTATCATGACAGTGGGCATATTCACAGCAGAAAGGTTTTGAAGCCGCCCGAGGTTGTTTCTAAAGGTTTTTTGGTGAGAATCCTAGATGGGTGGCGGAGTTTTGAGCTTTTGTTTCATGTTAACTTATATGGCAATAACGTATATGACAATAGCGCGTGAGGCGTTTTAAGGAATCATGTCCTTGTTTTAGTTTATAAAATGTTGGCACCATGTGCGTCCTAAGAGATATTCGAAGTGGTATGCATAGTTTTGTAAACAACTGCACAGATTGTACTGGTCTTAATCGATCATACATGTAGAACGAAATGGTCTAGGATTTCGAGTAAACGACAGGAGCTTACAATAATTATAGTTAAGGGTGAATAACCATTAATCACATCCTTCTTGCACACCATTATGATTAGTCTGAAGGACATTTTGGTTAGAAAAAGTTTTCATGCAGTCGTCAGCAAGACGCGGATCGAGGATGATACATGCAAAGATAATTCTTTAATATTTGTTAAGAAAAGAAGGCACAATGGAGACGCTTGTCATAGTCCTAAGGTAGTGATACACGCAAGATGGGCTAGAAGACTGACTACAAAATTAGCGCAGATTGTCTGCTTTCAGTAAAAAATCATTCCTGCTATTTTGCAATAAGAGGGTGTGAATGTAGAAGGAATGTTTGAGCAAGAAGTGCCGGTGAGCCACTTTATCAAATTCTTTAGTTTAACCTTACAAACCAGCCTGAGAGTAGAGGCTGCAATCAAGATTTTCATGCAGGTCATGAGGACAAAATGCCAACTGTGTTTCAGGTCAAAATACTTTTCGACAGCCATGCTGCGAATGCTGAAAAAGTTCGTAGCATCTAAACAGTTAATTATCTCCTACTATATGACGTACTTGACAGATTTGGATGGCACGCTTGCTCTTAAAAATGTTTACCCTTCTTGCAGAAAACAAGATTTTTAGCAGGCTGAAAGAGACAAGAGGCAGGTTCAAAAAATTATCGCAAAATTCAAACTTGCGGCTAATGAGGTCCGCTGCCAATTGTAGGGGACTTCAAAGCCGCAAGCTAGCTACCTATGGGGCTACTCGTATGAGATTGTGAAAGGAAAACACTTAGCTGATGCCATCACGAATAAGGCGCTAACGATTCTAATGGACCCAAGCAAGCCTACTAGAGAGGGTAATAGTGGCTGTAGGGACAGTAGCCCGGATTTAACTCTAGGTATAAATCTGAGACTTGCCGCCTGGCAGAATTTGAAGGACTTGCGGAGCGATCCCTTTATCCTGCAGAATACAGTTGAGTGCAACAAGAGCAGCAGGAAGAGGGAGGCAGCGAAAATGACAAATTGGCGTAAGTCAGCGAGTGCAGGAGCGAAAAATAGGAGCACAGCGTTGAAAATTATGGGGGAAATGTAAATTCACACGAAAATGATTAGGGCATCGAACGATTTTCCGGGAATTAACCCGCATTTATTGCATCAATGGGAAGGGAGGAGAGGTCTCACATTGAGGTGGAGGAGGAAGAAGCTAAACTGGAAAGTAAAGAAAAGAATAGTAGAGGTTACAGAGCACGTGGAGAAGTATGCCTCAAATTTCGTCAAGGCTAACTTGCACAACGTCTGCGAGTGTTTCATTGACAGATTTAATCTCAATAACCTGGTCCATATTGAGATGTCTGATGGATACAGAAGAGAGCAAAAGAGATGCGCATAGCAAATCTGTTGAAGGCCATACACAACTTCAAGGGGAGCGAAAGGGAGCTCATTGCAGAATTTTAAAGAACATACAGAAAATCAGAGGGTGTCGGTCTGGACAGGAAAGAATACACGGTCACAAAGAATGAAAAAATGTACAAGGAGGACACAACCTGGGAGGAGCGTGCCGGACTCGTGGACATGAGAAGGGATACCTGCCCTGGCGGAGATCGGGCTACCACTATAATGCTTGCTAACTTGGACGGCAAGTCGTTAGAGGCTATCACGGAATTCCTTAACAATTCCTGGCCCGAATTAAACATTCCTGTGGAATGGAAGACGGCAAAATTTATTTTTATTCCGAAGCTCGGTAAAGAGATCGGTACCCATATATTGAGGTCAATATCGCTAACGTCGTGCACATGAAAATTGACAGAAAAAGATTTATATAAAAGAGTGCAGAGACATTTAAATAAAAGTGGCGTCGTCCCAAACACGATGTTCCGGTTCAGACCAAACCTTTCGACTGAAGATGTACATTTACAGCTAAAATTATAAATCCTCGACAAACCTAGAGTCTATTCGACTAGGGAAATTCCAGCATTAGACTTCAAAAGTGCATTTAACAATGTCAAACATGATGTCTTACTCAATGATTTACCGGGCTGCAATAATATAAATGATTTATATCAAAGAATTTCTGCCGAACCGAATATTTAGGCTCAATGTTGGAGATGTCAAGTCGGAGTACAAGCGGCTGGGAAGTAGAGGGCACACCGCAGGCGGCAGGGCTGTCCTGTTTGCTCTTTAACTCTGTTTGCTCTTTAGCATAAGGGATGTCAGGCACGCGGTGTATGCTGACGACGTTGGGATTTGACCTCTAGAGGGTGAAATGTTACAATGTGCGGCGCATACCGTGTAAGAATACGCTAATAGGTCTGGACTCCAACGAAAACCCAACAAATCAGAGTTACTAATATTTAAGAAGGAAGACTCTGACTCGGTTGAAATATAAGTGAGGGGAGCGCAAAATTCAAGAGGTGCCTCTTGCGAATATATGAGGTCTGTTAATAGAAGCCAAGGGAAACAACGTGGAAGAGTTTGGCGACTGCACTCAGCAAGTGCGCAATTGGCGAGAATGATTAGTAGTTTATCAAACCACAAGCATAGACTCCCATTAGGTTAATAGATGCTTTTATTTTGATTAGGATAGCTTACACAGTACCTTATCTGAAATGGAAGAAAGTGAGAACATTCAGCTGGTCGTGACAATACGCAAAGTGTATAAAAGAGCAGTTGGTATCCCGGTCAACGCAGGAAAAGCAAGGTTACTACACATGGGAATTCGCAACAATGTAGGCGAAATTACTGAAGGCCTTTCGATATCGCAGAGGATACGGCTGTCAGGAAGCAGGACAAGAAAGGATGTACTCGATAAGGCTCCAATGCATTTAGCCTACAGAGCACACGGAGGACTTAGACGATCTGCTTGGAAGCAAGATTGAGGTGCAGCCCATTCCGACATATGTGCACCCCGAATATCGTAAGGAAAAAAGGAAGGCTAGGGCGAACGCCACCAGGAGAACATGAGGTGTGATGGAAGAGGCAATTTACGTGGACGCAGCAGTACAGGTCAAAAGGACATCAACGATAGTATGCACGGGTGCGCAAGAAAAATTAGTTAATGGGGCATCACTTCGATGCTAGAGAATAGCCCAGGCTGAGGAAGCGGCGATAGCTTTGGCGGTGGTTTCGAGGAAGGTCTCGAGTGTAATTATGGACTCCCAGACTGCATGCCGTAAATATGGAAGAGGAAGGATTGGTAAACACGCAAACAGAATTCTCAAAAATCAAGAAGATACTAACTTTAAATCTACAATTATACCTACTCCAGGACACTCTGGGAATGTCGGAAACGAAGGCGCTCACACAGCTGTCCGCGCGCTTTTACCCTGGGTTCCCCAACATTCTAAGGAACATAATTATTCCGAACCACTATTAAGCTACAGTGATTTACTCCAACACTTGAGATTCACAAAGAAAATATACACTGAACCGCACATATATCTGAAGAGGAAGCGAGGAGTCATTTTAAGGAGATTGCAATCGAATACTTATATAGATCCTGTCAAATTCAGCTATATGTTTCCAAATTCGTACGATCTGCACTGCGCGTTCAACGGCGAAGTGGCTGACTAAAATTATTACACGGTACGGGCACGCCAGAAAAACCCAGATACACCAGGAATCATTAAACCAACAACTGAGGACTCGGAGGCGGCGCTGCACAGCTCACAGTTGGATACCACCTTTCGCTGGTGAACCGAGGAAGATTGGCGGCAAATGCCAATGAACTCCTGAAATGAGGGCGCCCTCGCATACATTGTATGCACAAAACATTTTTATCTCTCTCTCTCTCTCTGCTACCCTGCACAGGAAGAAAGGGATGATGGGACATACAGGTGAGGAAGAAAAGGGAGCGATTAGAAAAAGAAGACGGAGAAAAGGCTTCGGCAAAGTCTCACCCTGTCGTGCTGACGCGACACTCTTAAGAACCGCAGGAAGGCCTGGTAGGCCCTCACCTGCATGTTCGCAACAGTCAGTGTACAAGAACCTTAAACTGCGTTAGCGAGAGTGAAGCGACGTGTTCCACCGCACAGCATAGAGAACCTCTTTCGGAACTGTACGCTGGGCATTCACAAAGAATATGAGATATGGTCTCACCGCGGCCACAGATGTCACATTCAAGGTTATCAGCCATGCCGATTACAGAAGAGTAATGATTTGTAAATGTGACATCAAGCCACAGAGCAAAGTTGCCTCGCGTCGTGGCAGGCCGCATGGAATCTGTTCAGCTTCACATCAGGATCCAGGAAAAATCGACGCGGATTCGAGAACTGGCCGGAATTTCACAAGGCAGGCGTGATATCTTGCGCCAGTGTTTGAAGCCTACCCGCTGCGTCGGCTCTCGAGATGCGGATGGACACAAAATCGCTCTCGTGGTGAGGAATTCGCGCGGCCTCGTCCACTCTGAGGTTGCCTGCGGTGCCGCTGTGTCCTGGCAGTCATTGGTATACAATATCGTGCCCTTTACTGATGGCGGTGTGGTGTAGCTCTCAGATTTCCGCGACCGGTTGTTCATAGGGCCCATGGCGAAGAGCAGACTGAAAAGTTTGGAGTTCTTCGTTTGAGTAAGTGAAAACAGACCATTGCTGGGGTGGGGAAGAGCAGATTGTAATGCTTGGAGGGCTGCCTTTGAGTCAGTGAAAACAGCCAAATGCTGGGGTCTTTCTTCACTGAAATGCTCAATGGCTGCACGAATAGCGGTAAGTCCCGCACCAGTCCATGAAATCTGGTGCGATGTTTTCACTTTCTTAACTATGGTACTTAACGGGATGACCACCGAGCCCTAGGTACCGGAGGGGGTCACTGAGCTGTCGGTGTATACTTGCAGCCTGTGTCCGTTCTTCTCGTGCAAATATTCAATAGTGGTCAGTTTTAATGCTGTCGGTGATTAATCAACCTTATTTTTGATGCCTGGTATGGAAACAAGCGCACGAGGTTGGTGCAGGCTCCGTAATAGAGAGTGCGGACAAGAGGCTGGTCTAAAAATATATATTCGAGGTAGATTAGGCGAGTGTGGGGTTTGAGTTGTTCCAGGAGTGTGCCTTAATACCTTTTTTGGGACAAATATTTTACTAAACTTTATATGGTATGTAGCTCCCGAAATCATATCGCAAAAAATAAAGCAAGAGAGAAATCAAGCGTAATATGTTTTTATGTTTAAGCAAGAGAGAAACTTAAATCGACAGCATGAGGCACAGACAACTAGCTGTGACATTTTTATAACGGTGCTGTGTATGTGCTTTTCCCATCTAATGGTGGCAGTGAGGAAAAAAACCAAGTGTCGCAAAGCTGTCAGCTGCATGCAGTTATCAAGCACATGGTAGAGTGTCAGTGTAGCCTTTCAGTGTACTTGTCGAAACTTTGCTGCTTTCGACTCTTTAGCATTTATAATTGCCCTAATTTAATGTGGCCTTTTTATACCCCTGTGTTATTCCATTAATTCTTAAGGGTAACGGAGTGTATTCCAAGAGAAGACAAGCGTAGCAGGGTCGGCAGAATGTTAGATGGGCGGGTGAGATTAAGAAGTTTGCGGGGATACACTGGCCGCAGCTGGCAGAGGACAGGTTTAATTGGAAAAACGCGGGAGAGGCCTTTGCCCTGAAGTGGGCGTAGTCAGGCTGATGATGATGATGATCATGATTTATGTAGGGCACTAAAAATAACAGTGCCCTTGTTTATCGGTTTATGCAAAGAGAGCCACTAAAAAAAGCTAGTGATGCCAACGTACAAATTGAAATCAGGTTCAACATGCATCTGGATTAAGTGGTAAATGCAAACATTAGGCAAGAAAGGGCGAAAAATACTGTCTTAATAAACCGCACAGTGAATGATCCGTTCAAAACAGTTAGGGGCATCAACAACAACCTACTTTGTTCAGGTTTAAGCAAGAAGAATAGGCCTCAAAGCAAAATCTTCGAACAGGATGTGATTGCTAATTGTAATATAGAATAATATGGCTACAAAAGATGAAAAGGGTGAAATGTGCAAATATTTCTGGCTGCTTCATTTTGACGTTATGTAAAATATTTTCATTTTTTAAGAGTAAGGCCGACTCAGCTGATTTTTTCTTGCTAAAGCCGTACAGCGACCCAAATATTAAGGATTGGTATTCGAAAAAGTATTCGCTCTGTTCAGCTTTTTTGCAGGCTTTCGAGAGAAGAGGTGAAATTAAAAAGGGCAGCAAGTGGATAATTTTTTGCTACCCTTAAAAACCACAAATTTTTTAGCCATTTTATTTCTTTTTAGGAGTATTGCTGATGAAATTGGTTGATTAAAAATATTCAAATTTAAATTCACTTTAGCAAAGCAACAATTTGTTTGCAGTGCTATTAACAAGTAAGAGAACCTGATACGCCTGCTTTTCCCATTCGATTTCTTTTGTGAGCTTCTTACAATATGCGTCTAGTCAATTTTTTGGCATGGGTTAGTTGGCTCATTGCGACCGTCCTGTGTTTTGTGATCATGATGATAACGGCGATATCGTTTAGAAACTTAAAATCTAGAGGAGCAGCGGGTTTATATCAAGCATTGAAAAATTTTATATGAGGAAACTTAAAAGCACGTTAGGTCGCAAATTATAACCTGAGACACAAAATCTTCAAACGACCCGTCTCAAGAATTGTGGTACCCAAACAAAGTTGTATTTCATGCTTAACTTTCTGAACAGCAACCTTTCAACCACTGCCACAAGAAATGGGCTTGAGCGGGGCATGTAATGTGAAGGCAAGATAACTGATGGTCGTTGATGGTAACAGAAAAAAAAAATCATGACAAGGCAAGTGCTGCAACATGTGCCCAAATAGATAGGAGGATACGCTTAGGTAGTTAGCGGAAATAGGAAAGCCATAGCTGTCACAAGACAGCGTTAATTGAAAGGATATGGGAGATGGTTTTGTCATGAAGTGGGCATGTCAGCCTGATGGTGATGATGAAAAATTTGTGAAAATGACGGAGTGACTCTGACTGGACAAGATGAATTAATAAACGTTTATTCAGACAGACAAGATACATACAAGGTCGTCTGTCTAGGAGGCTGACAAAAATGCACTGATGCCTGACAAATGTCGGTCCCTTTTCCCTGAGTACACTAGAAAGCATAGCGGGTAAGAAAAAAACTTCCTAGATTGAAATACACTGAAAAGGAAGCTAACAGCGAATAATATTTCATAGGCGTCAAAAACACAGAGCGATAAGAGATGAAAAGAAGTGTTGCAGCTACTGAACGGAGCTGGCAATAAAAAAAGTCCTGTTTTAGAGTGATAGAAGAAATACACTTTTGCTATATTTTGAAGATCGCTATCGAGGATGATCCTCTTACAGTGGACGTAATAGCAGCATCACGATTAAGTGACTACCTTTGCATACGATTGCATGTGTGGATACTGCCCTTGCTGCAAGTCTGTGTAGAGCGTAATGTTTTTTTGTAAGGTGCATCCTAAAAAAGCACTTTCATTAAGATTTGTTTCTTCAAAGCTAGAGATGGCTGTTTTTTCTGTATAATGCTTTCTTTTCATAATATGGTGTTCTTCTTGAAAAGCGGAATAGAGTTCTTCTGAAGGGTGCGTTCTCATTTATACTTATTAGGCGGTTTTGTGAACTTTTCGAACTATCGACACTAAGTTGCGTCATGGTTCTCCAAAGAGACAGACACTACTGAAAGGGTGAATGCACTAGCGTGTATTAGAGGTTTTTCAGTCGGTGAGGTAATAGATATCCCAACTAATACCGCCGATGAATATTTCAACGCTAGTTTTTATGCTGTAGATATGATTGCATCAATTTAATTTTGCTGCAAACAAAACGCCAAGAAACCTTCTGCATGTGGAGAGTTGTATGACTTCATTACGGCTTTTTGAACACTATGCTGTAATAAATGCGCTTATTAGAAGACCAAAAATCTTGCATTTTGTAATTAAGGCATTTAATTCGAATTTAGTTACTCTGAGCCAATTAGAAGTGTTACTGAGCCAAACATTCGTTTCCCCCTGAAGAGCTCCTACGTTTTCGTTAATGTTCGGTGTTAGAAGCACATTTTTGATATTATTTATGTATAAAAGAGAAAAAGCGTACCGATAATATACCCTGTGAGACCCCGAATTGAATTTATCCTAATACGGATCTCAATTATAGAATGACTCTCTACTGTGGCTCCTTCGTTAGCTTTCTGCTGCTCTAAGAGCAGCGCCTCTAATGCCACACTCATTTTAACGTTTGCAACAAGATATAATGTTTAATGGAGTCAAACGCCTTTCTTAGAAGGAGTAATATTTCCTTTTGGTACACCTTGTCCTCAAAATTACCCAGTATTCTTTCTTTAATGTGCAGCGGAGCCGCTTCTATAGGTAGGTGTTTTCGAAAACGGATTGATTTTCTGTCATGTTATGCTGAGCGCAAAAATTTCGAACACGTTCTTTCATGACCTGCACAAGTAACTTTTAAAAAAAAGCCAGGACTGATATTGGCTAGCAGTTTTTATTGCCCTACCTGTTACCTCCCTTAATGATTACCTTTAAATTTGCCATTCTTTAGTTCATTAGCAAGACCACCTGTAGACAGTATCAGAATGCATTATTATGACGAAGGTTTACTTTTGTGCTCGACGACTGTTTTTGTAGATTAAGCTTCGATAGCATGTACGCTACAAGCTGCTGTATGAATTCTATAACTTCAGCAGTCAGTTACTAATTTGGGCATCACCTGTAGATGCGAGAAATAGAGATATACATGTCCTATATATAGGGTTCTAACTAATCGAAGCGTCTGGGGCTCTCATCATCAAGAAATACTGAATAAACATATCCGCCAGTGAAGCTTCTGCGTACGATATGCCTTTATCAATTACGGTAGAAACAAAAGTTTGTTCATTGCGTGGGAGCGTTTCATTTATTATTTTACGAGCTGTTTTAGGAGTGATAAGATTATGAGCAAACTTATTCTTAAAACTGTCGAGTGAATTGTCTGTCTCGCTCCTTAATTCTTTTAAAAGTATTTCGTCAACACATGGTTTCCGGCTTTTATTGCTACGAGTAGTCCCCCTTAATGAAAAAGCTTTGTAATGAAGTTCTCTGATTATGACAGCAACTTAGTTTAAGGCCTTAACGGGATCCATCAAGTTGTACGTCATTGACCAGTCCCTTTTTCTTACTAATGTTTCGAAACCAGCAATCGGGTCCTTATTTATCACTCTATGCTGTAATCGTGTGTCACGTTTCTGTTCTCGGCGTATCGTTTAGGTCTAAAAATATGATAATTGTCATGTTGCCCAAATACTTCAGGAATTAACACGCCCGATTCTAACCAAACATTTTGCGTTGTGAAGCACAAGTCACGCAGGCTTTTAGGTGCATGTGTCGCCCTGGTAGAAGCGTTGATAGCATTTTCTAAGCCAAAGGAAAACAAAAAATTCCAAAAACACTATCGTGGCGCGTTCTAAGACAAGCACACTAATATTACAACCCCTGCGACATTGAGAGCTTTACTAGTGCTATAACGCGTGATCGCGTTATCAGGCACGAAAGTGTTGCCCGGTATTTGAGTGCGTGATGTCACTTGCGCTGTAGCGACCATAGAATAGTAAGGTCTCGAATTAGCTTAGACTTGAAGAGGGAACGGAAAAAGCTACTGAAGAGGAAGTCCATTAACAAGTTAGCGAGAAAAGGCAAAGCACAGAAATTCAGGATATCCCTGCAGAACAGATATTCGGCTTAACTGAGGTAGATGATCTTGATGTTCATACAATGAGCGATAGTCTCATAGCTATCATTACGGACTGCGCACTAGAAGTTGGCGGTAGGACGGTTTGACAGGATATCGGCAAGCTATCTCGGGTGAAGAAAGATCTGGTTAAAAAACGCGAAAGCACGAGGGCGTATAATCGTACCGACAGAATATAACTGGTAAAGCTATCAAAGTTAACAAAAAAGCGCAAGGTAGTCGACATAAGAAAATATAGTATGGAGAGAATTGAGCGAGCTCTAAAGAACGGAGGTAGCCTAAAAGCGGTGAAGAGGAAACTAGGCATAGGTAAAAACCAGATATATGCGTGAAGAGACAAGGAGGGCAATGTCATTAGCTTTATGAATGATAGTTAAAGTAGCAGAAGAGTTCTACACAAGTCAGTACAGTAGCCAATGTAAAAAGAACGTTAATGGTGGAGACACTAGCGCATAGCAATGCGTCATCCCGCCAGTAATGAAAGAGGAAATAATGAAAGCCACAGGACCAATCAAAAGGAGAAAAGCAGCTTGGGAGGATCAGGTAACAGCCGATCTGTTGAAGGACGGAGGGGAGATCGTGCTAGGAAATTAGCCACCCTGTATACGCAATGCCTTCTGACCTCGATCGTACCAGAAGCTTGGAAGAATGCAAACATTATTTTAATTCTCAAGAAAGGAGAAGCCAAGAGCTATAAAAATTACAGACCGAAAGTAATCGCTAATTGAGTCATGGCGACCTTGGACTTTAATCAACCAAATGATCAGGCAGGCTTTCATAAAAGGTATTCAACATGTGACCACATTCACACTATCTATGAGGTGATAGAGAAATCGCAGAATATAACCAACCTCTATATATAGCCTTCATTTATGACGAGAAATCATTCGACTTAGTGGACATCTCAGCAATCATACAGGCTTTGCGTAATGAGGGTGTAGAAGAGCGTTATGTCAAAGTACAGGAAGATATACATAGCAACTGCACAGCTACCATAGTCGTCCTTAAAGTCAACAATAAAATTTCAATAAGGAAGGGCGTCAGGAAAGGACACACGATGTTGCCAATACTAGTGACCGCCTGTTTACAGGTATTCCGAAGACTGAATTGAGAACAGTTGCGCATAAGAGTAAATAGGGAATACCCAGATAATCTGCGATTCGCTGATGACATTGTCTTCTTGAGTCACTAAGGAGGGGAAATGCAAATCATGATCATTGAGTTAGACAGGCAGATTAAAACGCAGGGTCTAAAATTAACGTGCAGAAAACCAAGGTAATGTTCAACAGTCTAGCAAGGGAACAGCAGTTCACAATCGGCAGTGAGGGGCTGGAAGTGGTAAATAAATATGTTTAATTAGGGCAAGTAGTGACAACTGATCCGGATTGACAGGGAATAGCAAGAAGCATAAGAATGGGGTGGAGCGCATATGGCAGGTTCTCTCAGATCAAGAATGGCAGTTAAGCAATATTCCTCAAGAGGAGAGTGTACAACAGCTGAATCTTACCGGTACTCACCTACGGGGTAGAAGCGTGGAGGCTAACGAAAATAGTTCGGCTTAAGTTAAGGACAACGCAGTGATTCATGGAAACAAAAATGACAGGTGTAACGTTAAGAGACAGGAAGCGGGCACAGTGGGTGAGGGAACAAACGCGGGTTACTAACATCCCAGTCCAGATCAAGAGCAAAAAATGGGATTAAGCAGGGCATGCAATGAGAAGGAAAGATAACCGCTGGGCCTTAAGGGTAACGGAGTGGATTCTAAGGGAAAGTAAACGTAGCAGGGGGCGGCAGAAGGTTAGGCGGGCGGATGAGATTAAGAAGTTTGCAGGCAAAGGGTCGATGCAGCTGGCAAAAAACAGGGTTAATTGTAGAGACATGGGAGAGGCTTTTGCCCTGCAGTGGGTGTAGTAAGGCTGACGATGGTGATGATAATGATGATGTATTGCGCTCGTGTATAAACACTGAGTTTTTCCCAGAATGCCATCCTGGTAAGTTACTTATTCTGGGGACGAGAATGTCTAACGCGTAGGCATCAAATGACACCAGGTCGGCAGTGCAGGCACGAAACGAACGGCAAGGGAACAAAATCAAGCGCAGCTCCAGTTTTGCAATTAAAGCCGTATTACATGCTCCAGGAGGCAAGGCATCGCTCTTTATCACCGACCCATGCCAGCGATTACCGACCGATGCCGGCATGGAACGGCGACTGAAAAAGACCTGATCAGTGACGACCAAATTCGGCTACTCAAAGGAGCCAAGCGGATGAGTACTGAGTTTTCCTTTCTGCTATAGAATGTCGCACGCAGGGAGGATAGGAGTGTTCTACGCCAAAACACACAAAATTCAATCATGCTTGAAAAGATTTGAGCAGCTTCTATTTGCGAATGACAGAAGCGAGGAAAAGAAGTTGCCGGTGTTCTTAACAGTGATCGACCCAGAAGCATATATGTAGTCTTAAAGAGCATGCTTGTAATGGCATCGCCAAGCGAGAAGTCTTACGTCGACGTTTTGAAGTTGCTGAAAGACCAATACAGCCCCAAGAGCTCGGTGATAGCGAAGCGCTGTAATTTTAACCGGTAGGTTCAGAATGAGTATAAAGGTTTCGAAGACTTCATAGCCGAAACATTTGACGAGAAAGTGCGCATACGACTGAGCAAGATCCCCTACGTGACAGGCTAATTGCAGGCATACGCAATGAAGAGAGCCAGCGTGCCTTATTCACCGTCGAAAACAGCGGTTCGAAGCCGCCTGCAAGATCGCACTCGATAATTATCGGAAAGGGACTGGGCGCTAAAACAAACAAGAGACAAAGAAGCTTCGCTGCACGTGGTCCGTCGGCGTTCAAAAGTGAGGTCTAAAGACGCTTGTCGGTATCAAAGTCATCTTGTGTCAGAATTGTTCGAAAGGACATAAAAATATGTGTCCGAGCGGGCAAACTCGTTAATGCAGAACAAATGCCCTAGAGTGTTCTGACGAAGACGAAGAGCAGGAGGTGTATCATTTGATAAACTCGAACCATTCGTGTTACGAAGGGAATGTGGAAGTTGAAGGGAAAGACTTAAGCATGCAGATTGACAAAGAGGTGGTTGTTACAATCGTGCCCGACAGTGTGCGGGAGTGTCTATGCACGCATGTGAATTGCAAACCCTCTAAAATGTCTCTCCGCACATATATTGCAGAAAAAAATGCATCTTAAGGGACAGTTTGAGTTATCTGTTCGGTACAAGAACCAAAGACTCGCTTCATCGTTGATAATTGTGAATGACAACGTAAGGACACTTCCACGGCTCCTGGGACGAAAATGGTTGGAATGCCTAAAGATTGACTGGCTCCAAATTGGTAAAATAAAGGCGAAAGATGGCTTGCGAGCACTACAGAAAAACTATCTTCTTATGCCTACTGACTTACTAGGCACCATACACAAGTTGGAAGCGCAGGTAGTATGGAGAACTGGCTTTGCTCCCAATTTCTGCCGCGCTAGACCGTTTCCCTTTGCTCTTCGAGAGCAGGCAACAGAGCAGCTGAACAGCAACGTGGAAGACGGAATTCTACGCCGTCTCACAGAGTGGCTATGCAATGCCGTGATTTACAGTTGCGAAACACGACGGCAGTCTCAGATTGTGTGCAGATTACAAGAATGACTGTAAAATCAGTTGTGAAAGCCGATCAGTATCACTTACCCCGGCCAGAGGACCTGTATTGACAACTATCAGGCGGCAAGGTGTTTTGTGTCCTTGACTAATCTACCACGTGTCAGCAGGCGCCTCTCACACCTGAGTCACGCAATTTTCGAACTTCATTACCAGCTTGAGACTACTTGAGTTTCAGCGATGCCCCTATGGTGTGGTCAATGCACCAGTGATTTTTCACGCCGTGATGGACGTGCTGTTCAAAGCCATTCCGCACGTCGGACGGAACGTTTATAAAATCGTGGCGGGTCTGACACGGAACACTGCAGAAAAACACTCGAATACATTTTAGACACGATGCGAGAGCACAGTATGACACAAAGAACGTCCAAGTGCCGTTTGATTCAGAACGCCATGACATATATTGGTTGCTTCAGCGAACACTTTCCAGTATTGCTGAAAATATTGGGTTCAGTTTGTCAAAAAATAGGTGTAGGACCACACTCTCTGCCCCGGCGGATAACCCGTGTTGCAAAATTCCTCTAATTATCCAAATAATTAACAAAAAACTCAAATTGATTTTTAATTATCGTAGCTGGTTGGTTAGTCCAAATTGAAAGTTCGATGTCATGAACAAGACGATGTCATCAGATTTTGAAACAAAGAAAAACTAAATTTCTAGAGCCCCGCAGCACAAAAAATCCGACGATTTTTTCGGAAAGCGACCGGAACTGAGCGCACTAGGAGAGCTGGAAGTATGGAGTAAGCGAAGCATCCCGTGGAGATGTGTCGTAATGAATGCAGTGCCCAATTCGAAACGCGTCTGTTAACTTTCCTTGTTAGAGAACCTCGGCGCTAAGCTTACGCCGCGGCCGGCGTTATCGATTGCTTCGTAGCTCGGAGAGGTCATCGTCAGTACGGGGAAGTCCATTTTGAGCTCCCTCATGGGCGCATCTGCAGGTGTGTGTGTGTGCGCGCGCGAGTGCGTGTGTGCGTGCGCGCGCCTCTTCTGGCATGGCTGCCCAGCGGGCTCGTTTTTGTGCGTCATCATGAATACATTTACTCACTTGGTTGATCTGTTTTCTTATGATCGCTGCGCATCAGGAACCAAGGCTGAAAAAGAAAAGCTTTCTCAGCGTGGCAAAGAGAGCTTGGGCAAAATTGGTTGTGTGCTATCGGGAAGTTGTTCTTGCGGTTGTGTTAGCGTATCTTAGCTTCAGTTTCCAATAGAACACTGTCGTTTGCACTTCAGGCGCTTGTCTTATAGGTGCGCGTGTGACAAGGTCATTGCACTGGTAGTGTTCTAAATCGCTTTAATCTGTGGAAGTGCCGTCTAGGATTAAAACGTCACGCTGCATCATGTGATTTGTGGGAATGACCGTGCCAGTGCAACTCCAATACTAAACTTCCGAGAAGGTGGACATTGTGATCCTTTATGTGAGCGCGCAACTAGACACGGAGCTGACACCCTGACTGTATGCTGGCCAACATTCTGGTCGTCGTGTGCCGACTCTTCCCACGTTCGCATTTATATTTGATCGATTTAAGCCTGCTGGATTAATTCATGTTAGAAAAGGAAGAAACCAGGGAGCGCAACCGACAATTTTGACATTGATGTCCTCGCGTACGTTTCTGCCAGGACAGAAGCAAGTGTTAAGAAAATCGCCGACGCGTACGGAGCCAGCCCGGCATCAGTTTGGTGGTCACTATCAAAACGCAGCTATCACCCCTATCATGTGTGTTTTGCCCAGGAACTGACACCGAATGACTTTCAGAAACAACTCGATTGTTGGAAGCACAAGAAACATACACTCGCCAAAGAAAAAATATTTAACACATGAAGTTTCGAGACCCGTACGGGTCCCTTGTTCACAATGAGGATGGGCGGAATGGGCCGCTACTTATAAGCGGACTTGACTGCACAGTGAGTGGGCGTAGATATCGGGGAGATTCTCTCTCGTCCTATTGATAGCATTCTTGGTCGTTTGTATGTAAAATGATACGAGAAGTAATCGTGAAGATAAAGGTTTCTTCGTGTCCAAGATTGTGGCGTTCTCCCAGTCAATGGAGTGCTGCATCATTTGGGCATGCTCTGCAAGTGCGTTGGAGGAAATGCTACCTTTCTTGACGTCATTCTTGTGTTCCATTATTCTTCTTTTAAAATCGCCTGACTCGCCAATGTATGATGCATCGCAATCCTTGCAGGGGATCTTGTATACAACTCGGGGTAACATGTGCGCTCTAGGCGGTCCTTCACGTGACACAGCTGCTGTTTCAGCTCGCTGGACGGTACGTGTGCAATTCGAACGCCGTATTTGGCAAATATTCGCGCCAGAGCTTCACTTGTACCCCGGGAATACAGGACAGTCACGCGTTTCTGTTGCCCAACAAACTGGGGCTGAGCAGGTTCCTCACAGCGGCGTTCTTGATTGTTTAGCATCTGACGGGGGTAGCCATTATTTTCAAGGTCGACGTGAATTTTCTGCTGCTCGGAAGAGAGAAGGCCAGGACTAGAACAGATACGACCAGCTCGCTTGAACAGAGCGGACACGACGGAGCGTTTGTGGCCTATGGGATGGGCAGATTTAAAATCGAGGTACTTGCCGGTATGTGTGGGCTTTCGGTATACGTTAGTGGCGAGCCCATCGGGAGTGCGGAGAACGAGAACATCGAGAAAAGCAATACTTCCGGCGACTTCTTCCATCGTGAACTGAACTATTGGTTGAAAAGAGTTGAGGTGGTTCAAAAAAGGTTTGGCATCCTTGCGCTGAATTACGCAGAAGCAATCGTCCATATATCGTAAAAACAGTTTCGGACGAGTATGAAACGATTGTAGGGCCGAACTTTCAATACACTCCAGCGCGAGGTTGGCACAGGTTACGGAAACAGATGCACACATGGTCGTACCAAACACCTGCTTGTAATATACGTTGGTGAACACAAAATATGTGTTCTGAAGACAGAAGCTTAAGAGGCGGCACAGATCAACTGCTTCAAAAGGTGCACGGGATGGTAGTGATGGGTCTTCTTCCAGTGCCCTCTCACAGCATTCAACAGCGAAGTTTACTGGAACGCATGTGAAAATCGATTTCACATCGAACGAGACCATGATGTCTTCGTTGTCAACCGCCACGGCTTTGAGTTTAATTGAATTTCAAATTAAATAAATTAATAATAAATTAAATTAAATTGCATCAAAATTAAATTTGATGAAGAGCCGGAATTCCTCCGCAAAGCGCATTGGACAAACCAGGCCAAATTTTGCAGGGCCACCAATGACAGCTAGCACAATGCTCATTATTGGTGCGACAAGAACCCACATTGGCTACGCCAGCACAAGCACCAAGTAAGATGGTCAGCAAATATTTGATGCGGCATTTTTGACGGCAATATAGTCGGTCCTTACTTCATCGTCAGAAACCTCACTGGAAAAAAGTACACAGACTGAGTACTAAAAGGCGCCGTCTCTGAATTTTTCTCAGGGCTACCACCGGCCGGGTTGAAAAAAATGTGGTTCCAGCATAACGGAGCCCCGCCACTTTTGTTTTTTTTTCGTTCCGTGGTGCAATTCATGGATAGCACATTTCACAACCAATGACTTGGGCTGGGGGGGGGGACAACAGCGTGGCCTCCAAGATCGCCCTATTTGTCACCACTGGAGATCTTCCTCCGGCGATACATTAAGAACGAAGTTTTCAATACAGAGCCAGCGAACATCGAAGACCTGAAGCAGAGTATCAAGATATCAATTGAAGAGATTCCCCTAGAGATGCTCATTTCTTCTGTGAATCAAAGGCCGCATTCTACTGTGCATCGCAATGCACGGTAGGCATTTTGAGCATGTGGTGCGTAAACAGCTATTTTTCATTCCATGTGCTAGTTCTTTCCTGGAGTGTACAAGTGGGGCTGCAACCAACTAAATCCATAAAAGGTGCCAATTTCAATCATTCCTGTTCGTTATACCAATAAAAAGTGCTAAGCATCTGTGGACAAGGTTTCCTAATTACGTACTAGCACTCCTTGCAGCACGGGACGTGTCTGAGGCAGCACACGGCAGCCGTATTCAGCCAGCCGGTACGGAGCACCTTATTGCTAAAATTGCATTGTTTTCAGTAGAAGCTTTTCATCAACGAAGTCAGTTTCTTTTATTGTAGCAGGCAAGCCGATAAGGCATAAAGAAATAGACCCTCGAAAGAAATAATACAGTGCAAGTGGATATACCGGCACAATTTCACGTTAACCAGTAATCTGCACACTGTCAGGGTAGAATACTTTTATCCCTTTCACGAAGCTGCTGACGAAAAAAGAATAGTAAAAACACTTTCCGGATTTAACCAGACAGGCAAAGCCACAGGTGTGCTAATCAGTGTTCCCAAACACGACGGCCGCGTAGCAGACGATAACTAATTTTTCTTACTCCCAGCGCGAATCAGTCGATAACGCCGGCCGCGGTGTAAGCTGGGCGCCGAGTTCCTCTAGCGAGAAAAATTAGCACGCGCGTTACGAATCGGCCAGTGCATCTATTATGACACGGCACCAGAAAACGCTTCGCTTACACCATATTTCCGGCGCTCCTCGTGCGATCAATTTCGGTCGCGTGCGGGAAAAAGTGTCGGATTTCTTCGCGTTGCGGGGCTCTAGAAATTTAGATTTTCTTCCCTTCAAAAACTGATGGCATCGTCTTGACAAGATATCAAAGTCCTATTTGGAACTTACCACCCAGCTACGATAATTAAAAAGTTAAATTGTGGGGTTTATAATTTTGCTGTGTGATTAGAGAGGTATTGCTGTATATTTTGTCCGTCGGGACAGAGAGTGTGATCCTACATCTATTTTTTGCTATATTAAACCCAAACCCAAAGGTTGCGTATTTCTATCAAAAATCATGGTTCATGTCCTTCTAAAACTTCAAAACTAGCGTGCGCAATCGCGAAGTTCAGAGAGATAGGCAAACGGGCCAAGAAACACCACTTTAATGTAACACTGCCTAACTTTCTGACAAACAACCCGCATAGATTTTGGAACCATTTCCGTCCAACTAAGAACCCGTTATCCGACTTGTCTCCAGAAGATAGAGCTAACAATGCTAATGCGTATAACACGTTTTTTCACTCAAGTTTCACAAAAGATGACGGTAATCTCCCGGACTTTTACGGCAATCAAACATCACGCATTGACCCTTTAATCATATCAGATGCCGGCATTTTTAATCTATTACTCACGCTTGACCCTAAAAAATCACCCGGACCAGACAATATCCCAAACGATTTCTTGAAACGATACGCAGAATGGTGCAGCAGATACTTGGGTCTAATGTTTCGTAAATCTCTCAAGTCATCAACTTTACCGGACGACTGGAAGAAGGCAAAGATTATACCAATACACAAAACAGGAGACACCACATTACCATCGAACTATAGACCAATATCTCTCACCAGCACGGCTTGCAAGATGCTCGAGCATATCATCCTTCAACACCTAACAAACTTCCTTGATACAAACAATCTGTTATCTCCAAACCAACATGGTTTCCGTCATGGGCTATCAACCGTCACACAGCTTACAGAGGTTGTGCATGACCTTGCATTCGCCATCAATAACTGTAGCCAGACTGACATTATATTATTGGACTTTTCTAAAGCATTCGATCGCGTCTGCCACAACAAATTAATAGCAAAGTTACGGGGTGCCATCGGGGATGGGGAAATTTTAGATTGGATTTCAGATTACTTATCAAAGCGGACACAATTCGTACTGTTTCAGAACATGGAATCTGTGACAGTACCCGTCATATCAGGTGTACCTCAAGGATCCTTGTTGGGGCCACTGTTATTTTTAATTTTCATCAACGACATAACCAACAATATCGATTCTAACATCAAACTCTTCGCCGATGACTGCATTATCTATAAAACAATTAACAGCTACGAAGACCACATTTCACTCAGCGATTCATTGAACAAAATAACCGAATGGTGCAAAACATGGCAAATGACGGTAAACACGACTAAATCTGTTTGCATGACGGTAACAAGAAAAAGGCAACCTTATGATTTTCCCTACTTTGTTAATGGCAGAATACTGACGAAAGTTCACCAGCATAAGTACTTAGGCATCACACTAACTTCTGACCTCAGATGGGACGCGCACATTGCTAGCATAACCTCGAAAGCATTACGCAAACTATTTTTTCTTCGAAGATGTCTGCGCCTTGCACCCACATCGACAAAGCTTCTCGCATATACTACTTTCGTTCGACCAGTTTTAGAATACGCTAACACAGTTTGGTTCCCCCATTCAGTGACTAATGTAACAAAACTAGAAAAAGTACAGCGTAAAGCATTGCGGTTTATACACAACAAATATAAGCGCACAGATTCACCAACTAACCTCGCGGCTATTTCGGGTTTAGAGACGCTATCATCAAGAGCGCAACAAGCACGACTAAAATTTTTATTTCACCTGATGCACAACTACTACAAGATAGACGTATCAAAATACATATCTTTCTCGCAATCACGCCCGTCGAGGCATAAACACGCAGCCGCGATAACAGAATACTCATGCCATAACGACACGTTCATGTATTCGTACTTTCCCCTCGTGATCAGAGAATGGAATCGCCTTGATCCCTCAATCATAACTGCAACCACATTATCTCAGTTCACGTCACGGATAGAATCATTATCAATTAACGAATAAAGCAGTTTCACTGACATACTCAACCGCCTCTCATCAATTCATTAGATTGTTAATTAATTGTGAAGAAAGTCTTATTTTTTCCGCTGCTGTGTTCCCATGTGCTCTAATTGAATTCCTTATGGCAATGCTCTACCCGACTCCTAGACATGTATTTTTCTTTCTCCTTGCTAATGTTTACCTTTTCTTGTATTTTTCTTGTTCCTTTCTGTTCACGTGTGTTTGATTTGTATTCCAAAGTGCACGGCTCAAATTTTAATCATGTTTGTCATTTTTGTTCGCCCACCTGCTATGGTCCCTGATGGGACTGGCAGTATTGTAAATAAATAAATAAATAAATATTTTCAGGAATTTTTAAATGTGTTCGCTGAAAAACCCGGTATACTTCGGCAACTTTGACCACACATGGAATTTATCTGACAGAGACAAAGAATACTGCAATTTCCGCAGCCCATCACTGACGGGCCTGGGGCCTTACATAGGCACTCCGAACTTCTAAATTCCTAGATAATGTTGCCCCCGCTGCAGATCAGCTGTTTGAGCTGCTAAGGAACGGTCAAAAATGGTCATGAACAGAGGACTGCAGCCAAACCTTTACCACAACAAAACAGCTCCAGCTTATCACTGAGATATTGACTTTTTACGATGCAGATAACCCGATATCAATGCTTTGTGGCACGCCAGTGTATAGTTTGCGCGTGGTTGTCTTCCACGAAATGGCTGGTAGCGATGAAAGTCCGTCCGCCTTTGCGTCCAGACACTCACAGGAGCCGAGAAAAATTACGCGCAGTGTGAGCGCGAAGAATTAGCTTTGGCCTTTGGGCAAAAGAGGCCTCATCGGCACCTCCATGGCCGGATTTTTTTTATCTGCACAGACAATCAGCCTCTACAGGAAAGTTAGGGCAGAAGCCAACGCCAACGTTGGCCGGAATGGGCTACGATCCTGGCAGCGTACTAGCACGGCCTCGATCCGGTGCCGCCGGAGAAGACATGTTCAAGTGGCCGATCACCCGCGCTTAGCCGTGCGTGGAAAAGAGCGGGTTCTGGTGATGTAGGCGATGCCGAGTGTTTGGACCTATAAGGCCCTTCGGCAGAGGCAACACACCACTTTGGCTCCAGCTTCCGGTAGACGGCACTTCCAGGCCGACCCGACCGAGGGAAATCGGCAGTCTCCTTTTCCTATCCTCCCCCCTATCTTTAACTTTCCTATCATCTTTCTTGCAACTCTCCTGTCTCCTTCCTTCTTGCTTTTTTCCTATTTTCATAGGCGGCGAGGATTAACCTTTTGTGGCCAACTGCACTGAGTTGTGTCATATATGGTTTTAGTGAGGGTGTACAGCTGGCGGTTGCAGGCCTTGCTTGCAAGTTCCTGTCCCGTCCACTTCTTGGGCTCCATGGTGGGTTTCTGGCATCATGACCAAAAAAAACTAGATTTTTTTACGGCTCTCCTCCTTTTCAAACTTGATCGCTCTCTCAAAAGAAGGCGGAACGAAGTAGCAGATTTTTTCTAGGAAAAAAAACAAACATTAACAGAGTGTCACGTGATTCACAGTCAAAGTGATCAGAAACAAGGCAGAATAATATCTTGCAGAAATATGGGGGGACAGAAATATGGAGGAACAGCCTTCCGCCCCCCCCCCTCTCCCGCACTCCTACAGCGCGGATAAAGCGTTTCCGCTCGCTAACCGTGGAAGGGTTCGTGCTCAAGGAACACAGGTGGGGATGACAAGGCGTGGACACTCGTGTGGTATTTATTACACTTGCAATTAATACACAGAGCGGGCCAGCTAACTACAAAACATCAACGAGACATTCCTCGGAAATAGAAGGCTACGTAAAAGGACTTCCGACTTACCGGCTGGGGCAGGGGCGCGATTTCGGAAGTAGCGGCGGCGATTATTTGTATCCGCCGACAATGGCGGCCGGGTTTTTCCGTGCGCGCCGCGTTGTTGGGGCAAGCCATTTCCTGAGCATTTGCTGGGGAAGGTGACGAGAGCGTGCGTTTGCTGCACTCGCTTCGCTGCCCGGAACCAGAAGTCCAGCGGCAAGGCACGACGGATTTCCGTGTGCCCGCCGCGGAAGGTGACGGGAGCGTGCGGCTGCAACCGCTCGTGACGCTGGCCGGATCCCAAAGAGCCATAGAGTTTCTTACTATTTACTATAGGAAAAGCTGGCGGCACTGCACCTGCGCCACCATGTGCGCTCAAAGCATCATGGGGCGATGAGCTACTTGTTGCGGGACAGTCGGTTTTTTTTTCAGGAATAGAGAGTGGCGTTACTGAGATGTCCCGTTCCGTCCACGACCCAGACGACTTTGAGGCAAATGCAGTGCGCAAAAGCCATAGCAGCGAAAACGAAACAGCACACAACGCCAATAAAAGGCTTTTGGTTTCCGTAGTGCCATTAAAAAACCTCCTAATGTGTTGGAGCAAGAAAATATTTTTTGAAAACATATTTCGTTTTAAAAACGCGTCTGTTATGCACCAAATGTTGGCTTTTGTGGTCTGCAATACTTGACCAATGGCTTATTTTGGGCAAACTTTGTATTTACATGCTTTTCTGATCATTTGTTGCAATTTATAGACAGAATATTGAATGTTAGGACATTCTTCATTATAGAACTACGTTTGTCGTTTCATTATTTTTTAGCCAAACGTTTTGGCTCTGTAGTCGCTAGCTCTCCGCCCCATGATGCTTAGAGCGCTCATGGTGGCCCAGGTCGTCTCAAGGAAGCTCCATGCAAACTCCCGTAGGCGGAGCGCCAGCTCTCCCTCTAGTTAATAGTAAGAAACTCTATGCGAAGAGCTCCTCTCCGGGTCCTCCCGAATTCCGCGTAACCTACGAAGTGGCGCTCCCGTCGCTGTTTCCGCTTCCCCAATGAGGAAGAATTTCTTCCTCGCCCAGCCGGTGCTGTCCTGAAGCACGACGATGGAGATGGTCGGCCGCGTCGAAATGGAGGGGAAAACACGTTCTCCATAATCTCTATTCCTTGTGTCTAAATGCTTAACCGATACCTTGGGCTCTGGCTACAAGGTCTCAAAAATGTCCAGCAGCGACATACTGCTTGAATTACGTGACAACATCGAGTGTTCGAAACTATTAAACATTGCGTCTATAGGGGACATCTCTGTCTCAGTGACCCGCCACCGATCTCTCAACACAATCCGAGGCGTTATCTCCTGAACTGACGTTATCCATCTGACAGAAACCGAAATGCTTCAAGGACCACTTGACCAAAATGTAATTGGGGTTCACAAAACCCAAAATCCGCAAAGACAACAAAGAAATAGATACTAAACACATGGTCCTTACATTTATTACCAGCACCTTGCCCGAAAGTATCGATGTTGGATACATGATGGTCTGCGTTAAACACTACATACCCAATCCCCATCGATGTATATATTTTCAGAAATTTGGCCACGGCTCACAAAGGTGCCGCATCCGGAAAACTGGCGCGAAGTGCACTTCGATGGACCATCATTTTGAGGAATGTGACGAAGCACTGTGCTGCGCAAACTGCGAAGGAGACCATGCTGCGTACTTCAGGGTATGTCCGTCCTATAAGAAAGGGATAATCACCATAAACACGAAGGAAAACATTTCATTCAAAGAAGCGAGAAGGCGATTTCCGCTTATCAACATAGTCTCCTTCACAGGAAAACGCAACTTTGCTGAGGTGGTGCGCAGGGGCGTAGCACCACACCGCACTCTGGCACTTGCCGAGGCCACTTTCATTGAGCCGACGGCAGGACCATCCACGCCCCGGGTAGGGACAGCGAAGGCTGTTCTGCCTCCCCCAAAGCAGAGAGCGCCGGCCCATGGGCCATCGTCCCGCGGGACCTCTCCCCGTCGGGGGAGGACTGGAACGCTCACACGCGCGGCTTCTCCGCGGTCCGCCAGCACCTCTCGTGAGGTGGCGGACACAACTCCTCCCTCACCCCAGCTGCATTGGCAGATTCAGCGGCAGCCAAAATGAACAATACAACAATCTCATTACACACGCGGAATTAACAGAGTTCTGTCTGCCGGAAAACAAACTGATGCGGGGCCTGAAGAAATACACTATTCAATGCTGGCCCGTCCTTTGCAGCCTGATGCAGGGGCACTTTTGAAATTTTTTAACAAAATTTCTATACTTGGGAGTATGCCTGAGGTTTGCAAGAAAGCCATTATTGTATCGTTTCCTAAACCTGGAAAGCCGCCAACCTCCCCTAGCAGTTGTAGACCCACAGCCCTTACCAGATGCCTAGCAAAATTCTTTGAATGTCCACAATGTCAGATTAACTGTTGTGCTTCAATTCGGTTAACTTCTTGACAGTCATCCGTGTGGCTTTAAGAAAGGACGCTCCTCTTCAGATCACCTAGTTCGCCTTGAAAATACTGTCCATGAAGCTTTTACACACAAACAAGACTGCCTAGCGGTGTTTCCTGACCTGGAGAAGGCATACTATACAACATGGAGGTTTGGGATTCTTCGTGACCTTGCTGAACTTGGAATTCACGGCGGGATGTTAAACTGCCTAAACGATTTCTGGTCTAACCGCTCATTTCAAGTACGCATGTAATCAACCCTTTCCAACAACTTCGTTCAAGAGAACGGGGTTCCTCAAGGGTGTATTTTAAGCACAACTCTCCTTGTTGTAGAGATAAATTCTATTAACAAAATAATTCCGAAATTCGTTATGTACTCACTATATGTGGATGATCTGCAAATAGCCTGCACGTCCTCCAACATAGCAGCATGCGAGAGAAAATACAGTTGACAATAAGCAAATTACAGACATGGGCCGACAAAAACGGTTTCCTGTTCTCCACACAGAAAAAAGGTTGTTCTGTTCTGACTGAAACGAGCCTACATCCCAACACCACCTTATATCAAGACAACACCGAACTACCTCTAAAAAAGTGTAATATCATGTCTAGGAATTATTTTCGACAAAAAACTGACGTTTTTACCTTACATCAATGCTCTCAAAAAGAGAGCCTCTCGATCCTTTAACGTACTCAAAGTACTTTCCCGAAAACACTGGGGTTCCGATAGGACATGCCTTGTACACAATTATCGCTCTGTAATACGCTCTACATTAGACCATGGATGTATAGCTTATGGGCGAGCGGGCACATCAGATCTTAGGCCACTGAATCAGGTATATAATTTAGGTTTGCGTCTTTCCACTGATGCCTACAGGACGTCGCGCGTAAGCAGTCTGCATGTAGAAACAAACGAATCATCGCTTACAGACAGAAGAACGATGCTTACGTGTTCCTACATAATAGAAATTCGTTCACTACCTAAACACATCTGTCAACAAATAGTCATAAAGTGCCCACCCAGAATAGTTTTTAACAATAAACCGCAAGCTACCCGGCCACTGCTATTGCGTTTTGAAAAGATGTGCCAAAATTTTGGCGTACTAGACATATTACCTGGCATTGCTGGAAGACGAGATCCACAACCGCCATGGTACAATTTCCTTGAAACCTTTGATTTCACTCTCACGGAGTTCCGCGAAAACATATCACACACCAGAATTTTTCGCACTCGAGGAAAAATACAGTACTCGTATAGCTTTTTATACAGATGGCTCATAAAGAAATTTTTGCGTTGGAACTACAGTGGTACAAGGGAATTGCAATCAAATAGTAATGTTTCCCCAGTGTGCATCAATCTTCACTGCCGAATGTTACGCCGTGTAGCGATTCAACAAATGGTAACCGAAGAGCTCTCAAACAGTATTATTTACACAGACTCCTTAAGTTTACTTAATGCTGTCCACACAAGAAATGCAATCACTCCTACACCTAGGATATCATGCACAAAATACTAAGAGCCAGAACTCAACGACAAAAGATAAAATTCTGTTGGGTACCGAGTCATCTAGAAATCAAGGACATCGAGAGAGCAGACTTTTGTGTTGCTTAAGCTCATGACAAGCTAATAAAAAAGTAAACATACCGTTTTAAGATTGTATTAACACAGAACTTCGTAACATAAGAAAAAAATGGCAGTCCGCGTGGAACAACTAAGTAAATAACAAAGCATGCAATGTAAAAGCAGTTATGGGCCAGTGGAAGTTCTGCACCCACCAGGAATGTTTCAAGGAAGTGATTATCTGCCGTCTTAGTATAGAGTACACGCACCTCACACACAATTTCCTACTGACAAAACAAGATCAACCGGTTCGCGATGAATGCGGCGTTGAAGTAACTACATTTTTTTCCCTTGTGCGAAACTGAAAAATCTAAGGGAAAAGTACTTTATGCAGGTTTATAAAGCATACATTCCTTTTCATCTTGTATTGATTTTAGGAGATGCTGCAATGGTTGATGCATCATGTGCTTTTCACTTTCTTAAAGAAACGGGATTTCTCAAGAGGCTAAAATGTTTCACACTGGTCTGTTTGAATTCCAATACACCTCAGCCACTTTCTCAAGCTTGAGAAGGCTGAGGTGTTCACTGCTTGGAATCCTGATTACTTGGGAGCCTCAATAGTTTTGCCCAGACAAGAACAGCTACTGAGGTTACCAAGCCCTTTTCAAAGCATTTAGTAGTAGCCGTTTCGAAACTTCGAGTATGTGTTCCCTAGTTAGCATTAACGTTGCAGGGGCTCTACACCAGGGATGATTATTTACATTTTTATAATATTCAACAAAAAAACGTTTCCAGTAAATTGTGCTTGGTGCATGATGGCCTCAGTTGCCTATGTGCCATAAAACCCAACACAACAACAACAGTAAGTAGCGAGCACCTAGGCGCCGTCCTCGGTCAAAAAAGTGACGGGCTCGAGAAAGTCATAGCATAAGCCAGCCATTCTCTTTCCAAGCACGAGAATAACTATTCGACAGTTGAGAAGGAGTGCCTTGCCATCATCTGGGCTACGCCGAAATTCCGCCCCTACCTGTACAGACGACCGTTCAAAGTGGTAAGCGATCACCCCGCGCTGTGCTGGCTTGCCAATTTGAAGGACCCCTCTGGCTGCCTCGCTCGATGGAGTCTGCGCCTCCAGGAGCTCGACGTCACCGTCTTTTACAAGTACGAACGCAAGCACTCAGACGCCGATTGCTTTTCACGAGCCCCTGTGGATACACTGCCGCCGGACGATGATGAGGACGCCTTCCTAGGACCCATCAGCCCCAGCTCTTTAGCATAGCAGCAAAGCTCGGACCCCGACCTAAAACACCTCATCGAGTACCTGAAAGGCAAGGTTTCTTCACCTCTCCGCCTCATTCAAGGCAGGACTGTCTTCCTTCTGTCTAAAGAATGATGTCCTCGTGAAGAATTTCACAATGAACAAAACAGCCTACCTCCTTATTGTACCAGCTTGTCTACGCGAAGAAGTTCAACAGGCTTCACACGACGAGCCGGCGGCTTGGCATCTCGGGTTTACTCGCACCCTCAGCCGAATTCAAGACAAGTATTACTGGCCCCACTGTCTGCCGATGTCGCACTTCATGCGAAAACCTGCCGAGATTTTCAGCAACGAAGGACCACTCACACCTTACCAGCAGGTTTTCTGAACCCACTGAACCCCGCTCAAGGCCCTCTCAGCAGATCGTCATGGACCTTCTTGGCCTTTACTCAATGTCAACGTCTGAAAATAAGTGGACCATGATAGAGACGACTACCTGGCCTGCTATACCGAGGCAAAAG
Organism: Amblyomma americanum; assembly: GCA_030143305.2. NCBI lineage: Eukaryota > Metazoa > Arthropoda > Arachnida > Ixodida > Ixodidae > Amblyomma > Amblyomma americanum. The sequence goes on along the minus strand of JARKHS020005391.1, from coordinate 4,525 downwards.
CCCTACCGAACGGAACAGCAGCAGAAGCCACCAAATTTTCGTGGAGTGCATTCTTCTGCGACACGACAGCCCTGGTGTGCTCATCACAGAGAGTGGAACAGCACACACGGCGCAACTAAAGCAAGCCATACCGCGTTATAACCAAACCGGCCACCGGAGGACAACTGCATACCATCCGCAGGCAAACGGACCGGACTGACCGAGCGCTAGAACAAAACCATAGCCGATATGCTCGCCACGTATGTCGATGCCAAACACAAGACCTGGGACGTCATCCTGCCTTACGTCGTCTTCGCCTACAACACCGCAGTGCAGGAGATCACTCAGATGACGCGAGGCTCGTCCATGGCAGGCAGGCCACGACCAGGTTGGACGCCATGCTGCCCAACGTTACCGAAGAAGAAAACTTGGACGTCTCCGCCTAACTTTAACGCTCGGCAGAAGCCCGAAGACTTGCCCGATTACGGATCAAAGACCAGCAGCGTACCGACGCCAGACGCTACAACCGACGATGACGCAACGCGGAATACAAGCCAGGAGACGAAGTCTGGGTTTGGTCGCCAATTCGCAGCCGTGGGTTGAGTGAAAAGCTTTTGCGCCGCTATTTCGGCCCGTACAAGATTCTCCGTCGGGTAAGTGAACTTGAATATGAAGTCATCCCTGACGCAATGACTGCATCTCGAGCAAGAAGTTGTCCATGTCGTCCATCTATAGCCATATTATGCGTGCTTTATAAAGGACGCGGTGTTTCCGCACTTGGTGGTCATTTTTCGCATTAAGCATTAATAATTGGTTTCTGGGGAAAGGAAATGGCGCAGTATCTGTCTAATATATCGTTGGACACGTGAACTGTGCCGTAAGGGAAGGGATAAAGGTGGGAATGAAAGAAGAAAGGAAGATATAGGTGCTGTAGTGGAGGGCTCCGGAATAATTTCGACCACCTGGGGATCTTTCACGTGCACTGACATCGCACAGCACACGGGCGCCTTACCGTTTTTCCTCCATAAAAACGCAGCCGCCGCGTTTTTATGAAGGAAAAACAGTAAGGCGCCCGTGTGCTATGCGATGTCAGTGCACATTAAGTTTTGTTTCTTTTCGCCTTATGTTTTCGATGCTTCTTTGAGAAGGGAGTAATGCCGCGAATCTTTGTGGTGTTTGTTTTTATTGTTCAAAGCTGCCATCACGCTGATTTATCGCTTTTTTTGCGATGAAATATGGGACGAGATTTATCGCATCCAGCCGAAGCCGATTCTACGATGTTCCATAACATTTTAGTAACTTTGCGCGCTCTATCTCGAAAGTTAGCTGTCAGCTTTAAACTGGTCACGGCCGAGAGCGGCGGGTATTCTCTTCGACGACCTATGAAGAAGCTTGTTGCTACGCCGCCAAGTGATTCAGTCCATTGTGGGCGCAATTCATCCCAAATAAGAAGTTTTGTTTAGACGTCATTTTGGCTGTTTTCCTGCTCTCGGGATTGCAGTCACCGCATTACAGATGAGCTAATTATCTTCAACAGATGTGTTTTAAAATGGTGTTTCAAGTAATCAAAAGGAGACAGTTCGTTATTTATGGCCCCGTATTTTCTTTTACTTCACCTGTAAAGCAGAAATGTGAAGGTTAACGATAGGGCTCAGCACAGAAGAGAGTTCAGCGCGCTATGGAAAAGAAAAGGGATGGTTTTACGTTAAGGGGCAACAATATTGTAAATGTGTTCAAGGAAGAGGCGCGAGTTAATGACATCCTAGTCGAGATCCAAAAGAGCAAATGTGCTTCGCCACCGCATGTAATGCAAAGATAACCGATGGTCGTTGAGAGTAACGGGCCGGATAGAAAAAAGTTAAGCGCAGCACAGGGCGGTAGTTAAGTGGCCGGATAATATTATAAAGTTTGCTGACATAAGATGTCCTTTGCCCAGCTAGAGCAGGACAGGGTTGCTCGAAGATATATGAGACAGGCCTTTGTCCTGCAGTAGGAATAGTCAGGCTGGAGATGTTGATGACTATATCTACCCTTACTCAACTACTCAGCACACAACGAAATGGAAAGAGGTGCTCGTAATGACATACATGACGCAAGCCAACAGTGACCGAAACCAAGGAGTGTAAGGGATGCCTTTTTGTAATTTTTGGTATTTTTAAATGGGATAATAATACAAGCAGAAGAAAAACAACTACATGCCGCCGGTGGAATCCAAACCCACGGCCTCCAAACTTTAGAGGTGCGTCCGAACCTCCCAAATTCGGAGGTCGTGGGTTTCACAAACCACAAATAAAAAGAAAGACATTCCCTATGCTCCATGCTTTCAGTGTCTGTTCGCGTCCGTCATCTATTACTCAACTAGTCGCAACTGTCCATGGCTTCATCAAGGCGCTCGTTAATTCAAGGCTCGTTCATGTTGAGTTTCTGGTTATGGCGAATGTTTTTGTGAAGCGTTTTGTTTAAAAAGCTTTATTTACAGTGATTATTGATTAGTTCCAATTATTCAAAGGTTTCAGAAGAGTTTTTGTTTCGTGTTTCGTACGATAAAAGGCTGTTTTGTCGCGACCAGTTCTCTAAATAATTGAGGTGGTTTTCCAGGCTCCATAAAAGGCGATTACTGTTTGCGCTGTCACATTTGATGAAGAGAAGGGAAGCGTAGCAGGGGGCAGCAGAAGGTAAGTGGGCGGATGAGATATTGATTTGTGATCTGTAGCGGACTGGCAGCGTTTTAAACCTGCAAGTCCCAGGCGCAGAAAGCGTCGCGTAAAAGTTTCAACTTTCACAAATTCAGCCTTATAAGGTCTCTTCATGGCAGAAGCTTAAAGACTTGGGAGGTTTATAAAGGAAACGGTGATTAGATAATTCATATTTTTTATAACTATTGATATAAAATACAGACAGTGCCCACTCTGGGACATTGTTGTAGTGGGGACATCAAAGAAACAACAGAATTATATTACATTATGCTAGGCAAACGATGCAATGTGCCCAGAAACCCCATGGATTACGGGAGAAAAAGCAAGGAATGAAAAACAACGCTTTAGAATGAAAAAAAAAAGCGTACACTAGGTACGCGGAGAATACAACAAGTCCAAATACAGCTCAAAAAGTACTTTGGTTTGGGCTAGTTGGTGCATAGCTTCTAGATGATGTTGAGGACGACGCGAAAAGAACAAGGACAAAAGAGGCATAAGAACTTGTTGTGCCTCTTTTGTCCTTGTTCTTTTTGCACAGGCCTGACATCACCTATAAGCTGTGCACCAACTAATGACGCCTGTCCTGTTGTGTTCTTGTGCCTCTTTTGTGCTTGTTGTTTTCGCGTCGTGCTGACATCATCTAGAAACCAAATACAGCACCGATTTAGCACCAAATACAGCAAATTTGGGATGGTCAGCAAAATAACAGAATGTACAAGGACAATAAATATTGCTATGTTGATATTAACAGTCTTGTTAACTATAATATTAACAGATTTTCAAAAATTATACTTTCGTGTAATGCTGATGACAGTCAACCTCTCAGGAAGACTGGGAATATAGCTTCCAAAAAATTATTTTTTGGGATGACCACGTCGGAAAACAAGTTAAATATCCGGCTGCGGCGAAAGAAACAAGCGTATACTCGGCGGTCGTCGAACAGAATGCCCGCTGCCCTCGGCCGTTCTCAGTTGAAAGCTTACAACGAGCTTTTGAGATACGGCCTGCAAAGTAACTACAACCGTCTGGAACAACGTACATTGGCTCCGCCTGGGTGTAGTCAGTCCACATAAGTGTGGTCGCGTCTTGCATCACAAACAAAGCGATAAAGCGCACGTTACGGCAGGTTTGAACAATAAACAAAGAGGCATACCAAAGCTTAGCATAATTACCCCCTCTTGAGTCAGCACGAACCCAATGGCTTACAACGAAACAAATGGGGGCAGAAAGAAATAAATGAGCCCAAAAACAACCACTGAAAATGCAACCACTGTGTCCATTTGCATACATAATAGGGTTTCAGGCGCACAAAGTGCCCCTGAGTCACTGCCGCTCCATCGGGGGCTATTTCGTAGTCAAGCTCTCAAAGTCAACAAAAGATCTTGCACGGGCCGACGTAGCGGCGGAAAAGTTTTCAGTCAGTGCGCAGTGGCCAATAGGCGTCAATACCGATACACGGTCAAAGCCGGTGCGGTGGCTCAGTGGTTATGACGCTTGGCTACCGTCCCAAGGACGCGGGTTCGACCCAGCCGCGGCGGTCGAATATGCATGGAGGCGAAATTTTAGAAGCCCGTGTTCGCTGCTATGTCAGTTCATGTTGAAGACCTCCAGGTGGTCGAAGTTTCCGAAACCGTTCACTACGGCGCCCCTCCTAGCCTGAGGTGGTATGGGATGTTAAATCACCGTAAACCAAACCAAACCATACACGGTCACCCGGATTGTATTCGGAATAGCCTCCTAGTAGAATATAGCGTCGGGCATTGGTGCGCTGTTTGTCTTTAATGCCCAGGCCGACCTGGTGTTGCGCTTTTTCCGTGTGATGTAGGTAGGTGGCGACGTCGAAGTTTTCT
>JARKHS020005390.1:0-59186 GCA_030143305.2 Amblyomma americanum | reverse complement strand
AGATTACAGGAACTGAACTTCCCAAGCTATTTTGTAGCCTGGATTTTTGATTTTTTTTTAAATAGAGAATTTTACTGCTGCCAAAATTTTGTTTCCTCAAGGAGATTTTCACAGACAAGAGGTGTACAGCAAGGATCAGTTCTCTCACCTGTTTTTTTAAACATTTTTCTAAGCTAAATTTCATGCATTAAAAATGTGAAAACTTGTGTGTACGCCGACGATATTGCATTTTTTGCGTCAGCAGGTGACATTCACACTCTTTATCGAACCCTGCAAAATTACGTCAATGTTCTTGACAACTGATTAGGAAGAATTCATCTGTCCCTCAATGTGAAGAAATGCGCATTGTTAGTATTTCCGGTTTCTGTTCCTCTAAATATCTGCCTGTTCTATAGAAATAACATAATACCTCAAGTTCAAGCGGTGAAGTATCTCGGAGTAATATACGACTCTACTCTATCCTGGCGGCCACACATTGAGAAAGTTTCTGCAAAAGGAGTTCGGGCCATTGGCATCCTACGCAGGCTTTGTAGTGCTAGGTCAGGCATGAGAAGGCATACAATTCTGATGATTTATAAAATGTACGTGCGCCCAATTTTGGAGTTCGGGTGTGTTTTATTCTCAGGAGCTCCTGCCTATAAACTTCACCCTCTTGTGCTGTTGGACCGTGAGGCGTTGCGCCTTTGTCTGGGGCTTACAAAATATGTCGCCAATGCTGTTCTGCACCTTGAGGCGCGAATCTCATCGTTATCAGCTAGGTCTCGCCTTTTAACAGTTCAAACATTTTTAAAATTGTGCGGCTCACCTCTTCACGCTTCCAGTATAATATTTCTTAGTCAACCTTCCGCCTTCTTTAGTGCCGCCTGGTCTCGTTTTCATACTCCGCAGATATGTTACGTGCAGTCCCTCCTTGATCCCACAAATATTCATTTCACAGATGTCCGCCAAATGTATAACAACTCATCATCTGTCCAGATTGAATTCGATGACATTTTCCCATCGAATGCAAAGCTGCAGCCCTTCCCGCTTCTTCAGGGTCTGTTGCAGGACCACCTAAGGTCTTTTCCCTCTCATGTTTTTATTGCTACCGATGCCTCGCAGGATCGCGAAAAGGCAGGTGTGGGAATTTTTTCGCCTTCACTGGATTGGCCTTTTTCTCTCCGTCTTCCTGACTTCACTCCAATTTTTCTGGCTGAATTATTAGCAGTAATCTTAGCCTTACGAAAACTGGAAACTACCGTTTCCCAGGTCGTGGTTATGACAGACTCTCTGTCCATTTGCTCTTCCTTATCCTCACCCAGTGATTCTCGGGCATTACGCCTCTTTAAGTTCCTGATTCCGCTCCTTCTAAATTCGGTAAGGTTGCTTTGGGTACCAGGTCATATGGGCTTTTACTTAAATGGGGTTGCAGATTCCTTATCAAGAGCCTCTCGCTGCGGCCCAATTGTTGCTGTCCTGCCAACGCGTGCATAAACAGCTGCGGTGAGGTTTCGCAGCTACACAATATTTCAGGAATTTGCTGCCTCGGCTCTTACATAATCTCCCGAATATCACCATCTTCTGCATCCTTGGAGTAGCAGACTGGCGCTCGCGCAGACTAGAGGTCTCTTTCACGCGTTTGCGTTGCCGGGTTCCCCTTCTAAATTTCTACCTTCCCAGATATGGCTTGGCGGCTTCCCCATTGTGCCCTTTTTGTGCCGAACGTGAGACAATAGATCACTTCCTGCTGTTCTGCCGCCGCTTCTCTCATTTGTGGAAGCGTCTTTTGCAAATTCCATTTCATCAACTGGGTTTGCCTGTGTCCTCTGCGGTTGTTCTTTCCATTGGCGCTTCTCTGCTTGGACGAAGCGGCAGGAGTGTGCGCTCTGCTGTGCAAAATTTTCTTCAAGAAACGCAGCGACTCCCATTCTAATTCCTTTTTCCCGCTCTCAGTCAGTACGACATTGAAACACTACAGGCATTGTATACTATTATGCACATAAACGCATTGTCCCGTCCTCGGTCTCCAAGTTAACAGGACCCCTGTCCTTCCGTCTTCCAATCTATCAGACTATATACTATTACTACTCCTTTTCCCGTCAAAACTTTCCTGTATCCAGCAATTAACAGCCTGTGCCTTGGCCACTCCCCAGTAGTGGGTATGTGCCAGCAACGTCTGAGGCCGTCCTTCCTTCCTTCCTAAAAGACGCGGGTTCGATCCCGGCCGCGGCGATCGAATTTCGATGGAGGCGAAATTCTAGAGGCCCGTGTACTGTACGATGTCAGTGCACGTTAAGGAACCCCAGGTGGTCGAAATTTCCGGAGCCCTTCACTACGGCGTCCCTCACAACCTCACAATGTGACGTCAAATCTCCATAAAACTCCTACTTGCTCACTCCTACTTGCTCTCACTACGCCTTCATCAACACTGAGTGTATGGGCCGGGTCACAGCACCTTTTAAAAATGGATGTAGCGTAGGAAACACAGTTGTATGGGTACTTTATTATGGATCAGTGCCCCGTATAAGAGGCGTGACATGTTGTAAAACGCATTTAAGGATGTAAAGCAGTTTATAGACTGTAGTGTGGAAGCATCCCCTCTGCAACCGATCTCTTCAAGAGTTAGCCATAAATTCATTCCTGACAGAGCACCGGATGTGAAAAAACACTAACATCGGTGCTGAATGCACTCATCAGGGCCTGCAAATTCCGTTTAAACCCGACCGCGGCGGCCACGTTTCGATGGAGGCGAAACGCTAAGGCGCCCGTGTGCTTAGCAATGAAAATACACGTTAAAGAACCCCAGGTGGCCGAAATTATTCCGGAGCTCTCCACTACGCAAGCTCTTTCTTCCTTTCTTTCAATCCCTCCTTTATGAAAAAATTCCCTTACGGCGCAGTGCAGGTGTCTCTGATATGCGAGACAGATACTGCACCATTTCTTAAAAAAAAAATCCATTTCCGTTTCTGCAATTTGCAGCATTGTAATCCTCGAAGACGTACACGACTGGCGGAAGTGCAGCCCGTTCGGCACACCCGTTCCTCATTCAGAACCGCGCTTCGTGTATTGGCCCAGCGTGCCATGGCGAAAATTCTGCATTAACGCGTAGCGGTTCCAGTCGAGCGTGAAAACGTTCGCGTAGTTTGTCGCGTAATCCTGTACGACCCTTTGTTACTGCTAAAAAACTCGCCCTTCCCTGATCATTCAGAAGTACATTCTGTAGTCTTTTTTAATCCTGCTGCGAACTCTTGCGGTTTATTAGCAAATTTTGCGATCGTTTGCCGAGTTAAACAGGCTGCCATGACAGTGGTGAAGGCGGTCTCAGTGATGCTACCGGCCAGTTGCAATTTCGAGCACTAAAATTTCGAATTTAAAGCACTTCCGAGCACTAAGCAATGTCAAGCGCTTCTTGCACAAATAAACCCTTAAATAGTGTGACGACAGGCGGGATTTTAGGTACACTCTAAACACTAAACTGAGGATGATGGAACAGAGATGGCATGGTGGCAGCGTGTGGTCCCATAGGTCGTTGTTGAGTCAGGGTTCCCCGACTGCCCCAGGTGGCTGTGGCAGGAAGGAAGTTTTGGGGTGGGCAAGATGCCAACACGGCTATGATTATCACGTTGGCAGGGGATGGTGATGACACCGTGTAGCGGGCCACGTGCTGCCGGTGTCAGAGGCACTGGCGCAGAGCAGCTTCGGCAGATTGTGTGACTGCGGCTCCGTCGCGTTATTTCTGGATGGGAGAAATTTCAGCAAATGGGGAGTAAACACCTGGGAGCGCATAGATGAGCTTCTTCGGGGTGGGTGAGGGTGGTGGAGCACGTGGGGCACCGCCGCTGGCTACCAGGGCAGGGTACTCGAGACGTGCTGTGATGGCCTCGGGGATTAATGGGCGGCAGCAAATTACGAGGCTGACGGTAGCGCACTCTGAAGGGGACGTGAATTCTAATGGAGGTGTTGAGGACTGAATCTGTCGCGTGCATGTGCTCTCGCGTGAATAATTTCTGCCTGATAGTATTCCAGGTCGCGATAAGCTCGTCGGGGATCGCGTCCAGGGCAACTCCATGAATAACTCTCTGGCAGGAGTTGGGCGGCGGGACCTACTAGGGTATTGGGAGAGAGCTCTGAACTTGCTGAAAAGGATGCAGTGAAGGATTCGAATGAATAGTGAGGATTTCAGGACGATATGCATTGATTTTGAAGAGATGGACGCTTTTGGATGCCACTTCGCAGGCCCCAAGCTATGATAAGCGGCATGCACTGAAGGCAGATGATCACAAATGCTGTCGTAAGGCTCAAAAAGAATGAAAAATAAAGTTCGCCGTCCCACACCACAGAGCATAAAGCGTTAGGCAGATGACCACGCGTGTTATGTTGGGCTCCCTAAAAAGAACTAGGAATAAAAGTGCCCCGCCTGCACCGCCGTAATTACAACGGGGCAGAATATAGCGATGCGGGATGAGTTGTTGCCGTGGTTATTTGCAAGTGGCCGCTCGCTGCTGGGCCGAAGGTGAGCCCCTGCGGCTTCGTGTCACACGGTCGGGGCAGGTCGACGTGCGGCGTTGAGCGCTAACCCGTCGCATATACGCTCATTCGTTCGAATCACCGGGAGGATTCTCTCTTTGAAATTCTCGTGATTTTGACCGGACCGAAGCGCCAGTTCGAATAGGACGGAGTTTCTAACTGACGAGATTTCATTGTATTTCTCCGCGAAACGTTGCTTGGTTATGGTTCTCTCTGTCGCTGGCGGCGCGCGCTTTTATCACTTTTATCACTTCTCCAAAATTGTTGTAGCCGTGCGCTACTGTTTCCGCAATGTTCGCTAAGCCTGTTGATGCTTGATGGTTCTTACCCCGAAAGTTCGTTTCTGTATTTAAATTGAACACGGCCGAGAGCAACCAGTCGGTCTGGTTTTCGACGACCTCTCAGCGCATTTGCCCCTACCGCCGCCGCCGAGTTCAGAGGGAGGGCACAGGCATGTAGTGAAGTCTTTAGATGCTTTCTTGCTGTTCGACTGCATGCCATCACCACCACGTCACCACCCAACAAATTTTGGCTATTTCGACGTGCACTGGAGGGGGTGGCTTTGCCCGCACGCTTCTGGAAACGCATATATTTTGGCACGATGTTGGCCAAATTTGTTGGGCCACAGCGCCGAGGGTAACCGCGTTTTCGAAATTTTAAAAACAGAATGGATGATGCTTACGGTGGGCTGCACGCCTCTAAACAATTAGGAAGCCTAACAAAAATAGGGTGGGGCAGCCAAAAAAGAATGTAAACCAATAGGCCCCTGCCTGTGCCACTTAAGTATAACAGGCTTAACCCAATCGTAATATAGATGAAAAGGCCCGAAGGCAATGTTGTGCTTTTGCCACCCGTAAGTGGGAAAATAAGAAAAATGAGGGGGGAATGCTACTAAGCGACCCACAGCCGGGGGAGCGGGCGCGAGGAGACTCCCCTGATCTCCCCTGGGACATAGCGGAGGGGGTGGGACATAGGTTGTGGGAATGGGAATGAGGGAAGGGTTGTGGGTAATGGGATGGGAACTGAGGACAGCGAGACATTGACCCTCATTTTATCATTGCTCGACTCCTGTCTGGCCAGGAAAGGGAGGGCGTCGATGTTGCGGCTCCACTCACGGGATGCCCGACCACCCAACGACGCAATAGCTCCGACTCGGAGCGGGAAATCCTAACAGGGGCAGCTGCCTCGAGCTCCTCCACGACTTTAGGGGTCCGGTTCGAACTTGCGAAACGCTGCCCAGCTATTAACCGTCAAGTGCTTTTCGCGATTTTTCAGACTCCGGCAGTATGTTTGGTGGATACAGCCATTGGAATTAGGTTCCTGGGGTACCACCTGTGCTTCTTGCACTTATTTCCTCCCCTAGCTTGCTCCACACCTACTGAGGAGGGAGTGTTCAGGGCCGGGCTGACCAGTCCACAAGCCAAGAACCTGGCCGAGGGTGAGATAACCCGGGCCTACTCCACCGCTACTCCACAACTCCGACGGTTTTCGCATCGGTCGTACTAAGGTCCCCTGTACCTCGGCTTCCCGCACTCTGGCCTCACGGCCCCACGGTCAGCCATCCCTGGCTGCTTCCCCGAGGACATCGCTCAGGAGGAGCCCTTCTGCTGAACCCCGCGCGGACCTGGCCTCTCCGCGACCAGAAACCGACGCGCCAGCCGGTAGCCACGCACGCCCCCGCGTGCAGAGGCCTTTTGATTTTCGAGCGCTTTTCGAGCCAAATTCCGTGAGTCAAACCTGATTGTGAAACCAGGCCTGCCTCCGCACAGGCATCGGACCTCACGTGCGCGACTGGCCCACACAGTCGCTTGGGAGTCGCTGCCACTCCCATGGGGTTTTGCATCCCCAGAGGACGGGCCCGACAAAACCCATCCTCACCGCTGGCGTTGCACCGGAACAGAGCCTAGTAGCCGAAACTACACCAGCCCGTATCCGGTGGCAGGGGGGGGGGGGGCACGAGCAATATTCAATATTAGTTAACCAGTCTGCTAGGTAGCACATCTTCGCTGCATTCTGATATACTGCACCGCTGACGGTGTTATCCCGAAAAAAGCTCTCGTCTAACTCAAAAAGCCCATTTTAAAAGTTATGTAATATCTTAGGTGAAACACCCAGTACATGACACCATCCAGCGCCGCCATGGCGATGGTGCTGGTGTCTTCCTATAGCTCACATGATCAACTCAGTCGGTGGTGGCCGCAAGTGCGTTTTACACCTCCGTTTATGAATGATTCGTTATCTCGAGCACCGTAGTAACGCTTCACCTGTCACCGCTGTTGTGCGTTCTTCAATGCGGACGCAAAAACTGCTGAAAAGTGATGCCGCGAAAATCTGGCGTGCAAGCCCTAGAATGCACTTCCGTTTTGTAGCGATAGCTACATTACGCTAGCATTTCGAGCCTTCAGCGTGGCCACCCCGTGGTCACCGTGACGGCGCCGTAGCTGGTGACGTGGTGCGGAGCAGCTGCCGGCGGCGCGACGCGCCGGCGAAACCGAGTGGGGGGGGGGGGGGCAGGAGTGGAGAGAGTGAATCCACGTCCAGGGACGAAGATGAAGAAGGAACGCTCAGCGAAACGGAGCGGCGAAAGACTGACTTTGCAGTTTGACTGAGCGAGTTCCACTCGGCCAGCTGTAGCTATTGCGTCACTCCAGGTTTAACCAGAGCTAAACCACAGCCAATTTTTTATTCCAAAGAGGTCCTTGATTGCGCAGTATACTCAAGCGGCGGAGATTGCGATGGCCTGAATTTCTTCAGGGGCATTTTCTTGGAAGGTCCTGAGCTATCGAGCCCTTCTTACCTCGTTGTGTAGTGATTCGCTGTACAGGACTGTCAATCAAACTGTCGGTTTATCTGTGGCTAGGATAATGTTACAGTTCTATTCCAGTTCTATCCATGTTCCTCTTTCAGGCCCAAGCGCCGCCACAGCGCGACTATCGTCGGGATCGACCTCAGTGTACATCGTGTCGTGATGCCACTCATAAAAATGAAGGGCTCAAGTGAATACTGCGTGTATACTGCATCGTCGTATGTCTCTGGCCTTTCTCTTTCATTCTGCTGCGTCTAACGCTAAATCATGCGCCCTCAGCGCACAGCCATTGTCAAAAGTAAAGAGCCCACGGGGTTCGCTTCTAAACCGTGTTGTGGGGCTCTTGTAGCATCCGTACAAGTCTTGACATTTAGAGGGGTGAGAATACGATTTCCTCTCGCCTTCAAGAAATATGGAACGCTGACGATACAAAGAGGGCCTCGCGGCATGCCTGAGAAGCAAACCCCTTGGGTTCTGTACCCTTGGCAAAGGCTGTAGTTAAACGGCCGTGCGCGGCCACTATTGGTACACCATTACAGAAGTCGTGTGGTCGGGTCCAAGAAGGCGGTGGCTCATTCCTTGCCTTCCTGAGACAAAAAGTATGGTGCGGCAGCTTAAAAAGAATGTAAAAAATTAAGCCCCTGCCTGTGCCACTAAGCCTTACTGAGACAGCACGAATCTCTTCCATGCGCGGAAAAAAGGGAGGAGACGGAGGGGCTTCCAGGAGTATTGGTCTGCTCTATAATTAGTGGAGCGCCGTGCACGTACCCGTGACCTTCGCCACAGTGGGCTCGGTGGTGTTCTTGTAGCGCTAGCTACATTACGCTAGCATTTCGAGCCTTCAGCGTGGCACCTCTTGAGCTCCTTTGCACGTTATGAGCTGCGTGGCACCCCTTGAGCTCCGTGGCGGCGCCGTGGCTGGTCACGTGGTTGGTCACATGGTGCGGAGCAGCTGCTGGCAAAACCGAGTGGTTGGGGGGGGGGGAGCGGTGAGGGGGAGAGAGTGAATCCACGTCCAGGGACGAATATGAAGAAGGAACGCCCAGTGAAACGCAGCGGCGAAAGACTGACTTTGCAATTCGACTGAGCGAGTTCCACTCGTCACTCCAGGTTTAACCAGAGCTAAACCATACCCATTTTTTGTCCTGGCAAGGTCGCAGAGGTCATCTGAACATTTAAATATACAGATGATCTGAGCGTTATATGGCGATTCTCGCTGTCCATAACGTTTCTTTATTGCCGTCCCTACTAAAGCGCGCTGTTCCCTAACTCCTTCATAAAACATATGCCTTCGCACGCGCTTCTTCACTCTATCTTATGAGGGGTAGGCCATGTAACTGAGCCAATAGGTAGTCTCTTCTCGCATCGCCCACGTGTCGCTGGCGCTTTCCAAATACGATGAAGACGACCTTGTGCCGGCGCTCCTCTTCTCCTGTCGGTGAGCCACTTGCAACGCCAAGACGTCAGCGAACGACACAGCTGGTTCTAAAAACCGCTCTACGGTCCCCGTGACAAGCTACCTTCCAGAAGCCAGTGGTTCCGCTGTCAGTGGTCACACTTTCCGGAGCGACAGGCTTCGTGGTATACGCGGTGGGCCTCGTGCACGCCACTGTCAGCCGCGTATTTGATGAGTTTTTTGGCCTCCCTGCAACAGAAGTGAAATGTAAGATCGAACGACTCGGCATCGCTTCAGGGTGGAGCCTCTTTGACAGCGGTCAGACCCATGATAACTGCTCCACTTAGCACACTGAAATCATGGCGCGCGCTTCGGAGCTGTTATCTACAATTGGGATCAGGCTATGCGTGTTATCGCGTCACATGATCATTTCGGGTGAGGTGCACCTCGTGCGGCCGAGTCCAGTGATGTATGCCTCTAACGGGACACAGGCCTCTGTCAGTGTCATGTCGCAAGTCTAGTACAGTATAAAAACCCATAAACTGAACTGAGGGCCGTTATTTCTCAGAAGCTATTTGCAGAAAACAGTATGGCAAGGCATCGCGGGTACTTAACGTTCTCGCCACCTCCTATTTGATGAAAGCTCTGTTTTGTTCAAAGCCTTCCAGCAACAACACAGGCGAGACGTAAGTGCTTACAACGGCGCTCGCATGCTCGAGCAAACAGCCTTACCCTTTCTGCACATCGGTCGGAAAGCCTTGCATGTGACCAACGGCCAAGTTGTACGCCGAGTGTGCATGCCATTGGTCGGCTGACTTCCTGCGGCAGTACCAAGTGAATCACTCTGGAAACGTGCACCAGCTTTCCCGGTACCATGGCACTGAAGTGAACGAGCATGCCAAGCGCTTGTCGGCGAGATTCGGCAAAGCTATATCAAAGAAGAAGGGGTGCAGTTCTGCAGCTATGTACGGTGGCAGGCATTCGGCTGGGGTGCCCAATTTTGATAGCTAAAAAACAACAAGAAGCTTTTACTAATCCTGTTAGTGAGGACGCATATTACAGCGTGTCCTCAGATGCACTGTTGCCGCTGCTTGAGTCGACTGAGTTGGTAGAACAATGCTGTGCGCGACAATGTCCCGTAGCAGCTCATGGGCGCAAAATATGCATGTGCACTGTCGATGCTTACTTCATAAGGCTTGCGGCAAAACAGTGATAAGTGCTGTTCGCAGTTTCTAAAGTACAGTGCTACGAGGTTTGGGTGCTGAGGTGGCAAGCAGATCGCGAGGAAGAAAAAGAGAGGGAAAAACTTTATTCGAGACCAATACTATAGGGCCCCGTGAAAAAGAGCGCTTGTTGCGCTTAGGCCACGACGAGTAGCCGACTTCACAGAAAACGTGCAGCTCGCCAGCCCGGGCCCCTCTATTAAAATGGACGCGGCCGGAGCCTTTGGAAGGCTCGGTGGGACTCAACTGACTCTATGCTATCAATGAGCAAACGGCCACTGGCCTCATTTCCTTACCGGAACCAATAGAAGGCCATGCTGCTGTTCTTGGATACTCCGCTTCCTGCGGAAGAAAAGTGCATCGTCCCAACAGTGATTGCGAGCCAATTTGTTTTGAGGAGCACCTGCAGCCACCTGAGGCGAGTGGCTGCTACACGAGAACAACGTTTGCTGTGTCTTCTACAGCGCTGTAACGCTCGCCAAGCATTACTGTATACATGACCATTTGGAGCTAATATTGACACGAGGATTGGAAGTAGAAGAAGAAAGAGATCGGAGCTTCTAGAAGTAGACCACGCTGAAGTGTAGGTCCGTTTCTCTGGTGCCCTCGTTCAGCCGCTGCAGTTCCTTTTCAGTGTAACAACTGTTACACATCTGGTGGAGGTGCTGGGTACGCTTCCCGACCTGCGTACGCCTACGAGATAAAGACGGCACTCACACCGGTCCATCAGCGCCCAAGCCGCCGCCTCCGCGGTGAGACACCTTAGTTCGGGCCTCTTGACAACCCGACGAGGAAGACGCAGCCTCGACCGACGGTCCCACCGGAGATGGCCACAGACAGTAGGTTCCCGGCGCCCATCCTCTACCACACGCCGCGAACACCGCCATCTTTTCACGGCGACGTGTACGAAGATGCGGAAGACTGGCTGGACACCTTCGAGCGGGTCGCCCGCTACAACGGCTGGAGCGACGACCGTAAGCTCTACAATGTGTATTTTGCGCTCGAGGACTCCGCTAGGACATGGTACGAGAACCACGAGAGCAACCTCTCCAACTGGGAGACATTTCGCCAAAATCTCATAGCTACATTCCCCAACGCAGACCGCCGGGAGAAAGCTGAAGCTGCGCTTCGCTCCCGTAACCAGCGGACTAACGAAAGCGTCCGCATGTATGTAGAGGACATGACGCGCCTCTTCAAGCGTGCTGACCCATCCATGGCGGAGGAGACGAAGCTTCGCCACCTCATGCGCGGGGAAGCAGGAACTTTTCGCCGGTCTTGTGCGCAGTCCACCGCGTACTGTTGCCGAATTCCTCACGGAAGCGACTACCATGGAGACGACGCTCCTGCAACGAGCCCGGCAATACAATCGGGATGTAAGCACGCTTGGGCCCGCTGTTTCTTCGATGCCGCTAGGGAGTGATGCGGCCATTTTACGGGACCTAATCAGGTCGATCGTCAGGAAAGAATTACAAGCCCTCCAGCTGCCTCCCAGCGCGCCGTCTGTTACATCGCTGTCTGAAGTCGTCCGGGACGAGGTGCGCCTAGCAGCACAGCAGCAACAACTGCCTGAGATCCCAAGACAGACTGAGGTCATACCAACCTATGTATCTGTCCTCTGCCGGGCCCCAACGCCAGGCTACGACGTGAATACCGCGACTCACGCAGCGCAGCAGTCTGGTCTTTCCCGTGTGCCTGCTCGACCAGCTTATCAGCGGCCACGGAAGTGTGAAGTGTGGCGTGCACCGGACCGGCGGCCCCTTTGCTACCACTGTGGTGAGGCGGGACATCTTTACAGGGCCTGCCCGTACCGCCGAGTGGGTCTGCGTGGTTTCGCGCCCGACGACCCTTGCCCCCGGAATGGCGAACGACCATTCGAAATTGAAGCTCATCTGTTGGCCCGTCAGAGGCCTGGGACATACGGTCGCTACGATCCTAGGTCGTCATCTCCGCTGCGTTACCGTTCCCCAAGCCCTCGCCGAGACGCCGGCTACCCTGAGCGGCGTTCTCCCAGTCCACGCCGGGAAAACTAATTCCAGCGGTCTCCGGAGGCAAGGCCGCTGCTGTCGGGAAAACTGAAGATCCTCCGCCGCCGATATACCGATACGCTGATTCCTCACCGGGGCAGGGTAGCGACAGCATCCAACGCGCTACTTCTTATTTGCGTGTGACGATTGACGGAACTGACACCATCGCTTTACTTGATACTGGGGCTGACTATTCCGTGATGAGCCACACCCTCGCCCAGGAATTGAGCAAAGTTTTGACACCATGGTTGGGCCCTAGCATTCGCACGGCTGGAGGTCACCTCATTAGCCCGGCCGGAAGGTGCACAGCCCGAGTCGGCATCCGCGGTTTCGTCTACGTGGGTGAATTCGTCGTGTTGAGCAAGTGTTCGAGAGATTTGATCCTGGGCCTCGACTTTCTACAGGCAAACGGTGCTGTGATCGATCTACACGAGGCGCGAGTCACATTTTCGACGAAGCAAGCCGTGGCGCACAGTAACACAGAAGGCCCAGGAGTCAACGCTCTGCGTATAGTTGAAGACGACGTAATGCTGCCACCACGGTCCAGTGTGCTGGTGTTAGTGAGGAACGACTCGTTTCACGACTACGAAGGTATTGCGGACAGTCACCCTTCGCTGTTTCTCGAGAAGGGTGTGGCTATCGCGCGCGGTCTTGTTGAACTGAATGACGGCTGTGCGACAGTTTTTCTGACGAATTTCACGAACGAAATTCAGCACCTCGCCAAGGGAACGGCCGTCGCCTTCCTCGACGACGTGGATAGGTTGCCGAATCTGTGCCCCGTACAGGTGAATCTTCACGACGATGCCGCACAAAGTAACGCCCTTCAGAAGGTTAAAATCAACCCGGAGTTGTCACCTCATCAGAAGAACCTTCTGTCGTCGCTGCTACTTGATTTTAAAGATTGCTTCGCGGCGAGCTCCAAGGTCGGACGTACGCTGGTAGCCAAGCATCGCATTGTCACCGATTCGGCCACGCCACCAGTTTGTCAGCGTCCATACCGCGTTTCGCCTAAAGAGCGCGAAGCTATTAGGACGCAAGTCGATGAAATGCTTGCAGACGACGTTATACAGCCGTCAACAAGTCCGTGGGCGTCGCCGGTGGTCCTGGTGAAAAAGAAAGACAACACGTTGCGATTCTGTGTTGATTACAGGAAACTGAATAATGTTACCAAAAAGGGCGTATACCCACTCCCGAGGATCGATGATGCCCTTGACCGACTCCGGGACGCCAGGTTCTTCTCTTCCTTAGATCTGAAAAGCGGATATTGGCAGATCGAGGTGGACGAGCGAGACCGCGAGAAAACGGCTTTCGTGACACCCGACGGTCTGTACGAATTTAAGGTGCTCCCGTTTGGACTTTGCTCCGCTCCGACCACATTTCAACGCATGATGGACACTGTTTTAGCTGGTTTGAAGTGGCAGACGTGCCTTGTGTACCTGGACGACGTGGTCATCTTTTCGTCTAGCTTCGAACAACACTTGCAGCGATTGCGCATTGTCCTTCAAGCTCTTCAGTCTGCACAACTAACGATCAAGCCAGAGAAATGCAATTTCGCCTTCGAGGAGCTCCGTTTCTTAGGACATGTCAGCGCACAAGGTGTTCTTCCAGACCCCGACAAGACTTCCGCCGTCTCCAGTTTCCCACGCCCAACCGACAAGAAGGCCTTCCGACGTTTTTTGGGCCTCTGCTCGTATTACCGCCGCTTTGTTAAAGATTTTTCTCGCCTAGCTGAGCCATTGACTGCCTTGACTCGAGATGACACACCCTTCGTATGGGGAAGTGCCCAAGACGAAGCCTTCGAGGAACTCCGCTGCCGCCTTCAAAGTCCACCAATACTAGCTCATTTTGACGAGAATGCAGAGACTGATGTCCACACTGACGCCAGCAATGTCGGCCTCGGAGCGATCCTCGTGCAGTGGCAGGACGGTGCAGAGCGAGTAATCGCCTACGTGAGCCGCACACTTTCTCGATCGGAACGGAACTATTCGACGACCGAAAAAGAGTGCCTTGCCGTCATCTGGGCTTTGAGTAAGTTTCGACCTTACATCTACGGCCGACCGTTTCGTGTTGTCAGCGATCATCACTCGCTATGCTGGCTGGCCAGCATTCAAGACCCTTCTGGCCGGTTGGCCAGATGGAGCCTCCGTTTACAGGAGTACGACGTTACGGTCGTCTATAAATCGGGTCGGCAGCACCAGGACGCGGACTGTTTATCATGAGCGCCCGTGGAACCGGCTACGCAAGACATCCCCGAAGATTTCCCTGTTCTTTGTGCCATTAGCATCTCCCGTATGGCGCAGCTTCAACGAGCAGATTCTGAGTTGGCGCCACTCGTTAAGTATCTGGAGGGTTTGAATTCTCATGTACCTCGTGTGTTTCGCCGTGGACTACAAACCTTCATTCTGCGGCGTGGAGTCCTCTACAAGCGCAACTTTGACAGCAACAAAGAGAAGTTTCTGCTTGTTGTGCCATCCCAGTTACGCTCCGAAATCTTAAGCGCTTGTCATGATGAACCATCCGCCGGCCACTTGGGGGTTAGTCGCACACTGGCAAAGATTCGGCTTAAGTATTACTGGCCCAATTTACTCCCATCCGTGCGTAGATACGTAACAACATGCCGGGATTGCCAACGGCGCAAATCTCCTCCTCTGAAGCCAGCCGGCTTTCTGCAGCCCATAGCACCACCAAAGACCTCTTTTCAGCAAATTGGCATAGACCTCCTCGGCCCTTTTCCGAAGTCGACCAGAGGAAACCGGTGGATTGCGGTCGCGACAGATTATTTGACCCGATACGCTGAGACCACGTCACTTGCAAACGGTACTGCTGCTGAAGTCGCCGACTTCTTCGTCCACAACATCGTCCTGCGTCATGGCGCTCCTGCAGCTATCATTACTGACCGTGGAGCTGCATTTACGGCCCGCTTCACTCAGGCTGTACTCAAGCTCACACACACCAGCCATAGACGTACAACCGCCTACCACCCGCAGACAAATGGCTTGGTAGAACGCCTCAACAGGACCTTGACCGACATGCTTTCCATATATATTGATATCGAGCACAAGACATGGGACGAAATTCTCCCATACGCAACATTCGCGTATAATACCGCGCAGCAAGAGACGACGCAGTTCACTCCGTTCGAATTAGTCTTTGGTCGACAGGTTACCACCCCCCTCGATGTTATGCTACCCGTGGACCCCCCTGACAGTGAGCGTGAACTTGTTGTCGACGTCGCCACCTATGTTCAGCGCGCGGAAGAAGCACGGCAACTGACCAGACACCGCAGTCACCGTCAGCAGCAGATCGATGCTGACCGCTACAACCTTGGACGCCGCTACGTTACCTACCACCCAGGCGACTATGTGTGGGTTTGGACGCCCGTTCGTCGTCGCGGGCTGTCCGAAATGTTACTGCGCCGCTACTTCGGCCCTTACCTTGTTGTCCGCCGCCTCAGCGACGTAACGTACGAAGTTGCACCAGCCTCGCCAGCTCGTTCATCGCACAACGGCAAGCGCAGCGACATTGTGCATGTGGTGCGAATGAAGCCGTACTACGAGCGACCCCCCGAGTGACTTTCAGGCTGCATGTAGTCATATTCCGTGATGTCAGACTCGTGGTGTACCTCTTGAACACTTTTCTCCCCGCTATTCGGTCTGACGGTAACACCGCATCGGGGCGATGCTCCTGAAGAGGGGGCAGTGACACGAGGATTGAAAGTAGAAGAAGAAAGAGATCGGAGCCTCTAGAAGTAGACGACGCTGAAGTGTAGGTCCGTTTCTCTGGTGCCCTCGTTCAGCCGCTGCAGTTCCTTTTCAGTGTAACAACTGTTACAATATAGGTGTGTCATTTGTTCCAGCTGTTCCTGCGGATTTGTTTTCCACTTTGTTTTTTGGCTTTGTATCGCACCGTGTTGGTTCTCTGAGAGATTAATTACGTCGATACTTTCTTTTTGAGTGCGAAAGCAATTATGTCTTTTGCACGAATGGCCGGGATAATATAACGACTCCACTCCTGATTCTATTCCACTCTTATCGTCCCCTGCGCCGAGTAGAAGACCCAGCGATATCGAAGGCCATCTCTTGCTATCTCTTGGAGGCCATCTCTTGGAGGGCACCTCTTGGAGGGCATCGCTTGAGACTATGACGAAAGGCGAAAAATAAAAATAAAAGGGAGATGATTTAAACGGCACTGTTGTATTACCCTGGCCAGAGTCTTTCTGCCCTGGCCTTGGCAGGTGCATATCTAACTTGAGCGTCAGGCTTACGTGGGCATCTCTGAATTATATCGCGCTGCTGCACCGTCGGTGCCGGTCCCTAATATAAATTATTCCTTTAAACCAGGTTGTTCAGCTTATAGTTGTCATCGTTGGTGAGAAAAATCTATTGTCTCCAAGGAAAGAGACAGAAAAAGTAAGGCAGCGAGGTTGTCTGTTCTCTCCACCCATAGAAAGAAAGGGGGGGGGGTGACCATCCAGCGAAATGATGGTCATAGTGACATGACGGTAAGATGGAAAGTCAAATTGAGGTATTCTATTTATTCATTGAACTCAGACATTTTTTAATCCTTATTGCTTTCTTAAAACAACTACAACTGCTGCCCTCATCAGCAGCAGCACGTTTTGTTCATTGCCTTGGCTACCAGGGGCGGCCGGTATTGTTGCAACAACTACTGCCTTAAAATCGGAGCATGAAATGTGAACACCCATCCAAAAAAAAAACCAGACAAATATTTCGTGTATATATATATATATATATATATATATATATATATATATATATATATATATATATATATTATATATATATATATATATATATATATATATATATATATATGTATACATGCAGACAACAATATTTGAAAACATCTTAAAAAACGACGCCGACGACGAAGCCGCTGCTGGCGGACCTGCCTGTTCCTGTGTTTTTGTGCTCCTGCTATTACCACCTGTGCTCGCCGCCGGCCTCTACTTTAAGCAAGCTGTGACATTTGGTGCAGGTGCTGGGTAACGCTTCTCATGCAACGCACCCCGCCTCGCAATTCGAGCCCGGTACTAAGTCCTGGCCGTCGGGTTTTCCTCGAGCCCTCGGGAGAAACAGAGACTCGGGCTAGCCGACGTCAGCAAGGCCAAGCGCCGGAATTCGGACTCTTGCCCCAGGAATCGAGGACATCTAGGAACAACGCCACCATGCCGTCCCAGTTACAACAAACCGACCCCGCGATTGCGCCGAGGATCGTCTACGTGCCTGTCACCTCAAGATCAGTCGCCCCGTTCCATGGCGATGGACTTGACGTTGAAGACTGGGTCCAGCACTATGAACGGGTAGCTCGACGTAATGGGTGGACACCCGACCAATGTCTGCAGAACCTGTACTTCTTCTTAGATGCCACAGCGAAATACTGGTTCGGGAACCACGAGGCTTCACTAACATCATGGGAGACGTGCAAGAGCGAACTGGTACGCACATTCGCAAACCAGAACCGTCGACAGCATGCTGAAGATCTGCTCCACGCTCGTATCCAGGCTCCCACCGAGAGCGTGAGAAGTTTTGTCGAAGACGTACTGCGTCTGAGTGCCCGCGTTGACCCTCGGGCTACTGAAGAGAATGTGCAGGCCTTGATGAGGGGTGTCCAGAATGACATCTTTGGAGGCCTCATCCGCAATCCTCCTGCGACAGTGGTCGAATTCGTCGCTGAAGCTACCAAGAACCCGTCACTTTCAGCGACGGAGCGCCCTTCCTGTCGTCTCAAGTCTTGCTTCGTCTAGCCTGAGCGGTGTTGGCCTCGCCGATGTTCGCGAAATTATCCGCGACGTCGTCCGAGAGGAGCTGAAAAGGCTGTTCCCAGCTCCTGAACAGCCTGCATCTGTCTCCATCGCGACGGCTGTTCGGGATGAACTGCGACACGCGCTGGCGTCCGAAGACGTACCCATTGTAGCTGCAGCCGACCAACCATCTGTGAGCTACGCCGCCGCCGTCCGTCGTCCACTTCCCGTACATCGTCAGTACCAGGCCGCTGCCGATTCCGGTCCTCGACGCCACGAGTTCGTGCCCCCGTCGGATGCACACCTGGAACCGCTGGGCCACAGGAAAACCGACATCTGGAGGACTGCAGACCGGAGGCCGCTGTGTTTCCACTGCGGTGAGCCTGACCACTTGTACCGCTACTTTCCGTACCGCGAACTCGGCCTTCGAGGTTTCAACCGGGCTGATCCGCGCCCCCGCCTCGGTGAACAGCCCCGCGAGATACAGGACTACCTTCGACGCTCTCCATCGCCAGTGTCAGCTCCATCTCGCACCTCCCGGTCGCCGCCCTCTCGCCGATCATCACCTTCTCGCGGATCTCGCCGCGAGAGCCTTTCGCCACTTCGGGAACACTAAGTACGGCGACGCCTGGAGGTGGCGTTGCCGGTGTTGCACGCAGTAAAGAACCTCCGAGTACGTTGGAATGTCCCCGCTCGACTGATGGCACCCTTGGAAGCGAAGACTGTTCTGTGGCCTCTAGCAATGTGCACATTTTAATCGACGGTCGTGACGTAACGGCGCTTGTCGACACCGGTGCTGATTACTCGGTCTTCAGCGGCAACTTCTCTCGGCGCCTTCGCAAGGTTACCACCCAGTGGGACGGCCCGCCCATACGTACCGCGGGAGGTTACCTCGTAAACCCAGTTGGCAAGTGCACTTCCCGCGTTGAGATTCACGGTGAGACCTGCCCAGCCACATTCGTGATCTTGGAGAATTGCTCCAAAGATGTTATTCTTGGCATGGACTTTATCCGTGAGTATGACGCTGTAATCGACGTAGGGAGGAACAAGTTGACCTTCCGCGAACGTTTTTCATCGCCAATACCTCCTCGGGCCCTTCTCACTGCGATTAAAGTTGATGCCGACCATGTTCACTTGCCGCCGTTGTCGACAGTTTTTCTTCTTGTCCGAGCCGATACAACTGCATGTGCCGAAGGCGTTCTCGAAGGAAGTGTCCAGATGCTACTTACGAGGGGCATTGGTGTAGCGCGAGGGATCGCCAATGTTGAACGAGGGCGTGCCAACATTTTAGTGACCAACTTCAGGAACGAGCAGCAGAGCTGACGAAGGGGTAGTTAAAGCCCAACTGGATGAACTTAGCGACGTTCGCGAAGCTGTTGCGCTGCCTGAGGAGGAGGCCCGCCCGGGTCATGTGACCCTACAACGTTGCCCCTGGACATCGATCCCAAGCTTGAGCCTTCCCACACACGCGAACTGCTCTCTATTTTGCATCGGTACCACAGCTGTTCCGCGACGACATCCAGAGTTCGCCAGACGCCCGTCGCCAAGCATAGAATTGTCGATACCGCGACGCCCCCGATTCGCCAAAGGCCGTACCGTGTTTCCTTGAAGGAGAGGGAAACCATACAAGAGCAAGTGCTCGAAATGATTAACGACGACGTCATCCAGCCATCCAACAGTCCGTGGGCCGCCCCTGTAGCACTGGTCAAGAAAAAATGACGGGACTCTTCGATTTCGCGTCGACTACAGGCGACTCAATAAGGTGACCAAAAAGGACGTGTATCCACTACCTCGCATAGACGACACTCTCGACCGTCTCCGTCATGCCCGCTATTTTTCGTCCATAGACTTGAAGAGTGGATACTGGTAGATTGAAGTGGATGAGCGCGACCGCGAGAAGACCGCATTTATAACACCAGATGGGCTCTACGAGTTTAAAGTCATGCCGTTTGGCCTGTGTACAGCGCCCGCGACATTTCAACGAGTCATGGATACTGTGCTCTCTGGACTGAAGTGGCAGACGTGTCTCGTGTATCTGGATTACGTTGTCATCTTCTCCAGCACTTTTGCTGACAATCTTGTGCACCTTGAAGCGGTTCTTCAAGCTCTTCTGACCGCCGGACTCACGCTCAAGCCTTCGAAGTGCCGCTTCGCATACAGTGAGCGGAAGTTCCTAGGCCATGTCGTCAGCCAAATCGGTGTGAAGCCAGATCCAGAAAAAACGGCTGCCGTAGAGTCCTTCCCTCCACCATCCGACAAGAAGACTGTCCGCAGCTTTCTCGGCCTCTGCCCGTACTTCAGACGTTTCGTTCGCAACTTCGCCCAGATCCCAGCGCCACGTTACCACCTACGAAGGAAAGCATCGCCTTTGAGTGGACCGATGAGCAGCAGTCAGCATTCCGCCAATTAAAGCACGCCCTTGCAGCGCCTCCCGTACTAGGCCATTTCGATCAAGACGCCGACACTGAACTCCACACGGACGCCAGCAACCAAGGACTAGGAGCAGTGCTTGTGCAATTCCAGGACGGCGCCGAACGGGTTATTGCCTACGCCAGCGGAGCTCTTTCGAAGGCGGAGGGCAATTACTCGACAACTTAAAAAGAGTGTCTCGCTGTCATCTGGGCGATCACCAAATTCCGGCCCTATCTGTACGGTCGCCCTTTTCGCGTCGTTACCGACCACCAGTCGCTGTGCTGGCTCACCAATGTCAAGGATCCCGGAGGCCGCCTTGCTCGGTGGAGCCTGCGGCTACAGGAGTACGACGTCACCATCATCTACAAATCCGGCCGCAAACATAATGATGCTGACTGTTTGTCTCCAGCCCCCGTGAATCCGGCGCTAGGGGGCGATAATGACGACGAGGACGGCTTCCTTGGGGCATTGGACACGGCAAATATGGCTACTCGGCAACGCAATGATCCTCAGATTCGTCAGCTGATGGCACACCTGGAAGGCCACGAGGACGTGGTGCCCCGCATTTTCCTGCGTATTCTGCCGACGTTCCGGATTCTGCACGGCATATTGTGCAAGCAGAACTTCGACAGCAGCCCGAAGTCATGGCTACTTGTTGTGCCAGACTTGCGCGCCGAGGTGGCCGAAGCTTGTCACGATGATCCTACAGCTGGTCACCTTGGCTACAGCCGAACACTTGCACGTATTCGAGAAAAGTATTATTGGCCTCAACTTCCTAAGTACGTCCGTCGCTACGTAAAAACTTGACGAGAGTGCCAAAGGCGGAAAAGGCCTTCTACACGACCAGCTGGACTTCTCCAGCCGCTCGACCCACCGCATGCTCCGTTCCACACAATCGAAATGGATTTTCCCGGCCCATTTCCAACGTCGAAGTCGGGTAACAGGTACATGAGCATAGCCATCGACTACCTAACCAGATACGCCGTCCCGAGCACTTCCGTCAGCGACGGCTGCTGAGGCAGCTCAGTTTTTTATTGAGTGTATTGTGCTCCGTCACGGTGCCCCTGCCATTTTGATCTCTGACCGGGGTGCCGCGTTTCTGGCACAGCTCTCACACGAGATCCTCCGTCTCAGCTGCACCAGCCACCACTGAACCACGGCGTACCATCCGCAAACCAATGGGCTGACGGAGAGGCTGAACAAGACGATGGCTGACATGATCGCCGTGTATGTGGACTTCGCCCATCGCAGTTGGGACGAGGTACTGCCTTACGTTACATTCGCGTATAATACCGCTTTCCAGGAGACGACAGGTATGTCCCCTTTCCAACTGGTGGATGGCAGACAGGTCACCACGATGCTTGACGCTATGTTGCCACACGAGCCATCTGTCGACGTAGTCGATGATGCCCGCCTAGTCTGCGAGCGCGTGCAGGAAGCTCGGCAACTCGCTCGACTCCGCACCAACAGCATACAGACGCTCGTCGGTACAATCTCTGTTGACGTGACGTCCATTTTTACCCTGGGGACAAGGTCCGGGTGTGGACGCCGGTACGCCGTCGCGGTCTCTCCGAGAAACTCATGAAGCGCTACTTTGGCCCTTATACGGTTCTTCGCCGCATCGGTGACCTGAACTATGACCTACCCTTGAGAGTGTTCACCAGCGCCACCCTCGTCCATAGCGGCGGACGTATAGTACGTCCTGTAATAATGCGAATGTGACGTAGAAGGTCAACTAACGGTGAGGGCGTAAACTGTGCGAGAGCCCTGTTATGCTACCTATGGCATCAAGACCGCCAGAACCGACACCCCCGTTAAGCTATTAGCAGACAAGGCATATGAAATGTGGGGCTCGTTTGACAAACATATTAAGGAAGCCAACAGTCAACGAAACCAAGGTACATAGGGGAATGTTTCTATTTTTTTTTAATTTGTAGTTCCAATAAATCGGTTTAAATAAAATTACTTATAAAGCAGCAGAAAAAGAACCATGCCACCGGTGGGATCCAAACCCACGACCTCCGAATCTCGCGTCCGGTGCTCTTACCAACTGAGTTACGGCGACGGCTGTCCAATCTGCTGCTCTCGTGGGTATTTATGTTTACTGGGTGTAAGCGAGCCTTGAGAATGTTCACCAGCGCCACCCTTGACCATAGCGGCGGACGTAGCACGTCCTGTAACACCGCGAGCGTGACGTAGAACGTCATCTAACGGCGAGGGCGGAAACTGTGCGAGAGCCCTCTTATGCTACCTATGGCATCAAGACTGCCAGAACCGAGACCCTCGTTAAGCTATTAGCAGACAAGTTAAAGGAAATGAGGGGCCCGTTTGACAAATTTATGAAGGGAGCCAACAGTCATCGAAACCAAGGTGCATAGGGGAACGTTAAATTTATTTAATGTGTTATGATTATCAGTGGGATAATAATACTTAGATTTATAAATCGCTTAAAGAAAATTACTTATAAAGCAGCAGAAAAAACAACCATGCCGCCGGTGGGATCCGAAACCACGACCTCCGAATATCGCGTCCGGTGCTCTTATCAACTGAGCTACGGTGATGGCTGTCCAACCTGCTGCTCTCCTGGGTATTTATGTCTTTTTTATTTATGTACATAAATACCCACGAGAGCAGCAGATTGGACAGCCGTCGCCGTAGCTCAGTTGGTAAGAGCACCGGACGCGATATTCGGAGGTCGTGGGCTCGGATCCCACCGGCGGCATGGTTGTTTTTTCTGCTGCTTTATAAGTAATTTTCTTTAAGCGATTTATTAATCTAAGTAATATTATCCCACCGGTAAGCATAACACATAAAAAAAATTAACGTTCCCCTATGCACCTTGGTTTCAGTGATTGTTGGCTCCCTTCATAAATTTGTCTAACGCGCCCCTCATTTCCTTTAACTTGTCTGCTAATAGCATCACGAGGGTCTCGGTTCTGGAAGTCTTGATGCCATAGGTAGCATAAGAGGGCTCTCGCACAGTTTCCGCCCTCGCCGTTAGATGACGTTCTACGTCACGCTCGCGCTATTACAGGACGTGCTACGTCCGCCGCTGTGGTAGAGGGTGGCGCTGGTGAACTCTCTCAAACATGAATACCCACGAGAGCAGCAAATTGGACAGCCGTCGCCGTAGCTCAGTTGGTAAGAACACCGGACGCGATATTCGGAGGTCGTGGGTTCGGATCCCACCGGCGGCATGGTTGTTTTTTCTGCTGCTTTGTAAGTAATTTTCTTTAAGCGATTTATTAATCTAAGTATTATTATCCCACTGATAAGCATAACACACTAAAAAAAATTAACGTTCCCCTATGCACCTTGGTTTCGGTGACTCTTGGCTCCCTTCATAAATTTGTCAAACGGGCCCCTCATTTCCTTTAACTTGTCTGCTAATAGCTTAACGAGGGTCTCGGTTCTGGCAGTCTTGATGCCATAGGTAGCATAAGAGGGATCTCGCACAGTTTCCGCCCTCGCCGTTAGATGACTTTCTACGCCACGCTCGCGGTATTACAGGACGTGCTACGTCCGCCGCTATGATCGAGGGTGGCGCTGGTGAACACTCTCAAGGCTCGCTTACACCCAGTAAACATAAATACCCACGAGAGCAGCAGATTGGACCGCCGTCGCCGTAGCTCAGTTGGTAAGAGCACCGGACGCGATATTCGGAGGTCGTGGGTTCGGATCCCACCGGTGGCATGGTTGTTTTTGCTGCTGCTTTATAAGTAATTTTCTTTAAGCGATTTATTAATGTAAGTATTTTTATCCCACTGATAAGCATAACACATTAAAAAAAAATTAACGTTCCCCTATGCACCTTGGTTTCGGTGACTGTTGGCTGCCCCCCCCGCACGCACGCACGCACGCACGCACGCACGCGCACGCACACACACACACACACACACACACACACGCACGCACGCACGCACGCACGCACGCACGCACGCACGCACGCACGCACGCACACACACACACACACACACACACACACACACACACACGCACGCACGCACGCACGCACGCACGCACGCACGCACGCACGCACGCACGCACGCACGCACGCGCGCAGCACGCACACACACACACACACACACACACACACACACACACACACACCACACCACACCACACACACACACACACACACACACACACACACACACACACACACACACACACACACACACACACACACACACACACACACGTATATATTCATTCTCGAAGGCCGTGCCTTTGGGCGAAGGCGCAACATTTGTGCCGTGTAACTGCCCTCCTTACGCCTTTGAACATAAGGACCTTATTCTGAAAGGCTATTGTGGTGCCCGTGTGGCAAGTGTACTGAGGTGTACAGATCCTCATAGGCTCGCTCACACTTTCAGGTATTCACGACCAAAACAGGCTCGCTCACATTCACACGTTTAGAGGGGTACGCACTCTCAGGGGCTCACTCAAATAAGCGAATGTGTCAGTGAGCACTCATGAGAGACTCTGCCGACCAGAGTGCATGACAAAACATAAGAGATCATGAGCAATGCCCAAACTTCCATGGACCACAAAAAAATGGCGGCTCGCTGAGATATGATGAGTTAAGCGATTGACCAAATATTAACAGTGATTTCGATGAGATGACGAAAAAATCGTGTAAACGATCATCCTAGTTGCGTAATCGGTCAGTCGAATGAAACACTGTATCTTATCAGCGGATATCTGCGGATACATGCATAATTAAAGCGAGAACGTGGACATATTTATTTATTTATTTATTTATTTATTTATTTATTTATTTATAGATAGTGCTAATCCCATCTGGGATTGTTGCAGGAGGGTTTTACAAGGTCAATTAGGACGGCTGAAAAAAATATATTAGTTCCTAAGCATTGAAAATAAAAAAACAACAAATGGTATGGGTAAAGCAGGACCACAAGTTACTAATTTAGTCAAATCTCTAGCATAACTAAAAAGGACAAAATAACACAAGGGTGGGTTGCATTTTGTAGAGAAAAACAACAGAAGGGACTTGAGTTTCATGAAACACTATACAATAAAACCGAATACAATAAGATACACTGCATGAGATGAAAGGGAACCTTGTTAGTTGGTCTTTTGCCGCACAGTTGGAGTACAAAGTTAAAGCATGAATAACCATGCACTAAAAAAAATGCAATACTTGGACTGAAAAACACTGAAGAATGATTTGCTAATTATACATTATGCTCTAGACTGCAGTGGTAAACACTTTTTAAGACAAACTGTTAGTAATTGAAGGATATATATATATATATATATATATATATATATATATATATATATATATATATATATATATATATATATATATATATATATATATATATATAAATGGTTCCATTCTCTAATTTCTGACGAGAAAATGAGTGTTTAAAGCAGTCAGTATGGAAATGACACGCGTTGAGCGTATGGGAATGTTTATGTCGTGTTGCTCTTGCTTCAGAGAATGAAATATATTTTGCAGTGTCTAGATTTAAGTGGCGATAAATTAGCTTGTACATCAGCTTCAGCAGCACGAGTTTAACACGAATTTTCAGTGGTGGTATTCCTTCTTGTTTCATTATTTCCATGGGTGAATCGGTTATTTTGTATTTGTTAAATATAAACCTTACTGCTTTCCTTTTGCACTGCTTCGAGCTTAGTTATATTTCGATTAGTTTGGTTTGGTTTATGAGGGTTTAACGTCCCAAAGCGACTCAGGCTATGAGAGACGCCGTAGTGAAAGGCTCCGGAAATTTTGACCACCTGGGGTTCTTTAACGTGCGCTGACATCGCACAGCACACGGGCCTCTAGAATTTCGCCTCCTTTGAAATTCGACTGCCACGGCCGGGATCGAAACAGCGTCTTTCGGGCCAGCAGCCGAGCGCCATAATCACTCAGCCACCGCGTCGGCTCCGATTAGTATAAGGGAACCAAAACAACGTTAGCACATTCGAGAACAGATGTAACCAAGCTGTTGTAAGCTAACAGTTTAGTTTGAGGAGGAGCCACTCGCAGGCGTCGTCTAATATAAAAAAGGCGTTTTATGACTTTTGAGAATCCCATTTATGTGTGCACACATTCTTAGGTCATGGGTCATTAGCAGTCTGATATATTTATGTTCAGTGACTGCAGTGATGAGTATGTCGTTAATAGTGCATAAAAATTCTGATTTATGCTTCCTTCTTGTTACTGACATACAAGCTGTTTTAGTAGCGTTTGGAGTCATCTGCCGCTTGGTGTACCATTGTGTAATAGCTTTTAGTGCTTTGTTAAGAATTTCATGGTCTTGAAATGTGTTGATTTCTTGGTAAATGATGCAATCGTCTGCCAAGATGCGCATGTTAACCTTAAAATTAGGTGCTAAATCGTTCATGAAAATTAGAAAGAGAACAGGGGCCAAGACGCAACCCTGGGGAACACCAGATACCGCTTGAACTATATGAGAAGCTTGTTGGTTAATGTCTACAAAGTGTGTTAGTTCTGATAAGTAATTTCTAATCCAGTTAACTATTGATCCTTGACCTAATGTCGTGATCCTTACCTAATGCAATTTGAATTGCACAATACAAAGCGACATCTTTGCTTTGTTTTTCTCTGGTATTAGATTCCCCGAATAATGATTTTTAATACATACCTCCTACAGGTGTAAGATTCGCTGATGGTTTTTTTTTCTTGAGAAGTTTATAACAAATTTAACAGCAAAATTACATGTAATCACTTTCTAACGCACTTTCAACCAACATTTGACACCTTTGTAACAGGAGTAAATTTGGTGACAATCGCTGCAGAATGCAGTCGCCTCGAAGGGAGTTAGTGAACTCGTCCTGAGCACAGTTTTCGTTGTCATGTGCGTAGCCTCGCTTCAGGAATTAAAATAAGTGCATGCGCCTGAAAAACGAGGGTGGTAGTGTGTTATAAAAAGCAGTAATAAATTTTGCGTAAAACCGTTTTTAAGTTCACAATAAATTCGCTCAACGTAAGCATAATATTCCGAAAATTTGTTCGAAAAGGGGGTGAATGATCTTGATGCTTTGTCTGGGCTAGCAATGTTTTACTACGTCAGTGAAGTTTTGAAAATGACTTCATTTATTAAGGCCCTTTGAGATGTCTGTATTGAAGAAACAACAATTCCGGTGGGAAATTAGCGTATGCTAAAACAACTTTTAAACGCGTATTAGGCTTACCGACTACCATCGACATCAACTGTGAATGACGCGTTCTTTGTGTAGCATCGTACCGCCTAAGTGACACTCCACGAGGTGAAGTGAATTCGCGGAATGTGACGCTAAAATTAACCGTCTGAGACCCGTATACAAAACAGCGCTTGCTGTAGGTACGCCAGGATTGTAAATCAATGGGCTTCTTTATGCTGTAAGAAGAATGGCATGAAGGACGACTTCTCGAAGTACATTAATAAGCATCACAGTTCTCTGCATACTTAGTCCGTGCATAATTAGTCTGTGCTTGTGCATAAAAGCACGGACTAAGACTTCCTTCTTTGCCATTTACATTTCGGATAATCCATCACTGAAATAACCACTGCAGCAGCATATATTTGAATCCTTAGATATTTAATATTGTTTTGCCTTTAGCCATTCTGTATCACAACCTTCGCTGTATATTTGTCTGTCTGTCTTTTCTTTCCCTTTTTTTGCACCTCGGATTGTTGTGCATGCGCGGGTTTATTGTACTTGTTCGCGGTAGGTATATGAGGCTCTATTTGCAGTTCCGACTTTTGGGCCTCCTGTTGTATATAACCGGATAACCATCTATAATGTACTGCAAATACGAAATAAAAAAAAAGTCTTTTATAGGCAACTGCGACCACCGTATTCGAGCCGTCCTTCTAGGGTGTTTTTTTCTTTCTTTTTTTCTCTCTATAAGAACAATCGTACTGCGAGATATCGACTTGCGCAATCTGGGCACTCGACCTGACTCAAGTGAACACGGAGGGACTCGGCAGACGTTTACCAGAGCTTTCATAAAGCGATACGGCGTCGTGAGTTGCCCGGCGGGAAACGAGGCGGCGATAAGGGGTTTGCGCGGAAAGCAGTCGTGAAGCCCCAGCCAATGCACGGCAAGCCAGGTGGCTGCCGCTGCTGCTCCGTAGGCGGTGCAAACGGCGCTACAGAGCACGTCATTTCGCTCATGGCTTGTTGCGGAAATTACCTTGCTTTCAGGTTGCTGTTCTTACATAGTTCGCGTCTGCAGGTTTCTCTCACAATTTAAGTACATAACCACAAAGAATGATCAAAAGCACCATGTTTATAGTGCACGGCTAGAGGAGTCACTTCCTTTGGCCATGCATAGTCGGAAAACAACGGATATTACACTTTTGTTCCTTCAAAGCTTTGACTACTCTGTATTAATCAAGAGAAAGCTAATTATGGCTTGTTAGGCACTCGTTGCAGTTTGACGACAACCTTCCAGTCGCACGGTACTCATCGTCTCGCTATCGACCCTATCCACTCTCAGATTTGGTAGGCGTCAAGAGAGCTCTGCGTGGCAACCTTGTACTCCACCAGCCGCCATATTCCTGCGAGGTTTAAAACTAAAAGCTGAACCTGATGGTTGCTCGCGGGCCAAAACACGTTTGTTCTTGTTGGCCAAAAGGACGCTGCACAAAGGCACGAGGTGATGGGGCAGTGCACCCCGCCGCTCTAAAAGGCGTACAGAGGGGTTGAAGAAGTTTAACCCCGTGCAATGCCCTCTTTCGCAGAGGTCCCGAAATGAGGGGCGCTAACGACTAAGGCCCCTCTGCCGCACCTTGGGCGGAGGTCATTATCGAATTCTGCGACACGGTGCGACCGCCATGCTACGCTCAATGGTTGCCTGCATAGGCGCGCCGCGAAACTGACGTCACATTAATAGGGTCTATAGGCGACACTCTAGGTCGCTCGCCAAGCGGTCTGGGAGCGTGCGGTGCTTTTGAATAGAGCTGTACGCACCCGCTCGACCTTGTATAGAACTTCTTCCTGCTAGAACATTGTTTGATACAGAACAAGTAAGTGAGCCTGCGAGCTAGCCGCTAAATGGTAATGTGCCTTTACGCATGAAGTTATTATCTGTAAGATTGTCTCAAGGCGACCTAAGGGTCGGAAATCTGAACTCGCATTCGGTTACGAGGGAAATCTCCGTCAGTTCGCTTGCCCGGTCGTTCGTGTTGGCGCCGCCAGTCCGAAAGATGGTGAAACCTTTACTTATCAGTAGACGTTGGGCTAGTTGGTTCGTTTTTTGGAAAGCCATGAAGATCTGCTTTCGTGTCGTGTTCTTACAGTGGTTCGTTTAGTTCGCCTAAATTTTCTTGAAATTTTCTCTCCTCGCTGTATTTCCCACGAGGGAAATATAAACTGGCGGTACGCAGAGTTGTGACTTACAGTGTAACCAAAGCTAGGTCATTATTTTAGTGAACAGATCTTTGTCACAACTACGCAGTTCTTCATAGTAACACCTGATACAGTATCTTTTCAACCCTGCGGAAAAGCTGGCTTAAATACCGAGCAGCAAGCACTGCTGCCCCGCAGTGTGAAGTGCTTGACTTCAAAGAAATATGCTGAATTATCTTGCTAACACCACGAATTGCTTTCTGTATCTCGACGGAAAGAAAACACCATGGCGCGGAGACAATTAGCGCGTCGTGCGTTCCCGTTTACATTGTTACTTTTACACCTCGACAAAACAATCCGCATGTTTTCAGTATCAATTGCTTTTCAATTGCGCGACCGTTGTACACTAGTGGCGCCAGCTCCGTGAAGAGAAAGAACAAAGGAAAGGTGGGAGATTAACATAGTAATTCCCCAGGGTGGCTACCCTAAGGAGAAGACGAGCTTCGAGGATTTCACTCGAGATCCACTATTGCTATGTGCGACTGTGGACATCAACACCTTAAGTAATCCCTCCTTTCCGTCGGTTATCTATGAATGACAAAGCCGCCGGAGCTGCCTCCTCGGCTCAGTGGCTCTTTCTCTTTTACAAGCGCACGTATGCGGTGTGTTTCGTAGCCGCTCTGTGTCAGCGTTCTTCACAAGGCGCAAAGAATAATGAAGGGAAACGAGCAAGTCGTGGCAATCAAGGGAAACAAGGGGCTTGGCAGGAGCTTGCGAAGCCCATTCTGAGTCCACGTGCACCTTATCAGGAAATGCGAGCGCCCGACAGTGTTTGCAAGGCAGCTGCGCCTGAGCAGGATTGCGTCCACAAAGCGCGGGCGTCGACTTCGTGGTCGGTTTATCGTGCGCAAGTCTTTATCAGAATGCGGCAGGAGATACTTTAGGCTTCGCATGGCCACCCCGCTTTCCACCCCCCACGCACCGCCTGACCGAGGCTCTCTTTTACAAGCTGTGACAGAGAATTGCACCACCTGCGCGCAAGCCGTGCAGCCATGCTGAGCGAGCAGGCGCTGTTTGCGTCACTCCCTGACTGAGGCCTTCGTGACTCCACCAGCGTGCGACTCGCTGGGGCCGGCAGCTCGCCCAGCTCTGGCAAAGTTCTTAGCGAAGCATTCTTCCGCGTGGGCTTGAACCGAGTACAATGCCAATTGCAGATCATTTAGTCTCCCTCTAACGGCAGCCGTAAGAAACAACGCGATAAGCTTGGAATTTAGGCGCAGGACTCAGTTGTATACTTTACCTGCAATGAATACATTCGGGCATTTTAGCTTGTGGCGCGCAGAAGTTGTCACTGCCACTTACGGAGGCACTGCTTGGTTAACGTGAAGGGTATGTCGACCTAAAGCTGTCCTTGATGACCATGCATTAAAAGATTTGATCGTAAAAATTGGACGACGTCGAAATGGGACAGGCACAATTCACTTTTGGTGAGAAGAGTTGCTGATCTTGTCTCTGCCTTGTAGTGTGCCAGCAAGGACAGAATTGACACTTGGTGACAACGAATATGATGGCACATGGGACTAAAAGACCGCAGGACACGGTTCTAGCTATTGCACCCACTTAGAGAAGTAAGCTACAGGTTAAGGCTGTTGTGTCATCGAGGTAGCATGGGCTCCCCAGCAATATCTTTCCATCTTAATCAGTACCTAGCGTTGGGTAAGTCGGTTAATATAATGATGAATTGAAGCGCGAAGGGAAACACTACGGACGGACAGGAAGACACGGACAAGCGCTTTAGCGACACTGTTGGCTTCCAGTTGATGCGCATGATATTAAAGCACGGCGCCGCTAATGCTATATAACCTTTGTGAAGGCCACCTCGCGCAATTAGTAGTTAAAGTCTTCAGTTCTGTTTCCATGTCTGTCCGTAGCTAATACGCGTTGCTTGCCTCTTTTCGTCCTCAATGCGTTAAACATTTCCGAGACCGCATTAGATGACACGCCGCTGCCCCGAGCAGCCTTCGTCGAGAACTGCTGCTCACTAAGCTGAACGCGGGACCTGGCGCTTGCACTGACGGCGACGTAAGCAAGGTGTCAGCTGCCCTATCCATCATGCACGCATGGCCGGCTGACACCGCCTGTCTCTTGCTGCTACCAGCAACGCCTGAGAGTGTCGCTTCAGTGCCAGACGTGTAGAGCACCGTTAAAAGGAAAGGAGGGAGGTCTGTCTTGCTTGTGTTACCAGTTAACATATCCGATGTAGCGTAGATATAACCTCTCAGAGGCCGTAGCGTACCCCCATCGTTCACTTTTGACTTTTCTCCTATTCTCACCACTGAAACCATTGAGTTTCCTCTCCAAGAGACCTCACTCCACACTAGACTTACTTCAGTATGCTGGTAAGCACAGCCACAGTTCCCCAGCGGCTGCGGTGGTCTGGGGTTGAACACGAGTCCGTGAATAGGACTTACTGGCAGCGGCTGCCTCTGCGTGGTCAAAATTAGTCGAGAGCTTACACAAAGGCGCGCCCCACAGCTAACAATTTTGCTTTTGATACACAAAGAACGACAAACCCGAGTAAGGACGAACATTCTATAGCGCTTGCCATGCCCGTTCTTTAGCCAGGGGAATGTATGGATGCGGGCCGCGATCATATGATGGACCGCTTTACAAGGGCTGCAAAAGCTCACTGCACCCGAAAGAGCCCGCTAAAGATGAATTTACCATAATGGACCGCACATAAAAAGCAACAAATCATTTTGGCCGCCAATAAACAGAAACATGGTTTAATCGCGTCCCAGTCAGCAAACATTTTCTCCCACCGTTTCAGTCCGCCCTGATTGGAGCCGAAACTATCTGTCGATTCCTCATGATCAGTGGACGCAATTTATTTTGGCCAGAGAAATAAACTCGCAGTCTTTTATTGCTGAAGTGGTCTGCGATGGAGCACTAAACCACCCCTATAGACTTCGGTCGCCCGAGAGCTGCTGGTTTTCATGTCTAAGTATTCACTATTTTGTCATGTCATGGACGAATTTAAAGGCGAGGAGGGGCCCGATCTCTCTAGCGCGAAAGCTTGCATTGGAGATCCGCACTCTTGGGAGGCAATTTTTGTTTTGTTTTCTTTTTTACAGAGAAAGCTGTAATCGCTTATCTCAAGCGAAACACAAGCTATAGGTGCCACAACGGTAGCCGTGTAACGCATCAGCATCACACTCGTAACGCGGTCTAGCCGGCGTAGCAGAAGTGATATTTGGCTTTCCTTTCTTCAAAACCAAGAGAATGTTTGGACTAATGTTTAGACTAATTGACCGTGACTAAGATTAGACATTCTGCTGCCCAGTCTGGCCTCATTCGCAGCCTAGAGCCTCGGCTTCATTTAATTAAAGGAAGGACGCATAACTGGCACATTTTGCCGGTGGACACTTCAACCGCGACGTGAGGGGGAAAAAATGAAGGCCCACTAAAAGCTCGTTTCCAGCTGAATGTCGTGTTTTTCGCACGGCGCGGTTGAGGTGTCCACCGGCAAAGTGAGCCAGTCATACGGTTTTTTTCCCCTCAAATCCAGCAGAGGGTCTAGACTCTTCTAGAACCGTGGTCTAAACTGCGAATAAAGCTAGACTGGGAACTATAGGCTGTCTAATTTGCTTCCTGCAAGCGGGCCCTGGGCTGTGCCGGGAAAGAAGGATTGAGAGGGACAGTTCACGATGCTGAACAACACTATGAACCAAGAGTGTATCTCTGGTCGTGCACAGCGATTTCCAGTCGCTTCCTGCACTCCTCCCGTACGCAAAGCTACGTCGGTCCCTGCCCCGGCAGCCAAGTTTTAAAGAGAAATGTGATCAAACTGACCTGATTCAGTTCGGGTTGCTGGCTGTGCTTTCGCTGTAGGTTAAGCATACCTTAACCTTCGTGTCTTTTTTAGTGAAAGTTCAGAAATGAATTGTGCAAAATGACCTCATCCCTCCCCTGTCCTCTCTCCGATCCATTCTAAGAGTTGCTCATAAATGCGTCCCTGCATCTGGTCGTATTTTCCACCTGAACGCGGTCTGCTTACCTCGCATCGGATCGGTTTTCTTTTGTTCCTTTTGTCACCCTTTTCCTTTTCAGAACGATGTCAGTTTTCTTCAAAAGACTGCATCTAATGAGCCCCGCAGAAGAGGGAGCGCTATACACCTCAGGCACAAAACAAGGAAATGTGAACTTGGATGACATTTTCTTGTTTTATGTATGTATTGATTCATCGCCACCATTTTACGTGTTTGAAAAAAAAAGAGAGACCAGACTACGAGGTGATGCCACATCACAGAAAGCCATTTGTTTTGGCCACAGCATGTAATGATTTTCATGCACATTATCCTGTTATGTTCAGAATCGATGATAATCCAGTGTTTTGCATTTTACCATTATTTTACCACCGACTGATTCCCTTCATGCGCATAGCAGCTCACATCGAGGATGCTTCGAGTAGACTAGAACAAAATTTTTGACTATACCTAATTGAGCATTTTACGAATTATGATTGGCTAGTTGCGATTATCCTTTTTTTTACGTCGTGGGCTAGTATGTCGCAAAACTTCGGAGGACGTCATCACCGCAGTCATTTTCTTCGGGCTATAAATAAACACAAGCGAAGTTATTTGCCGCTTCCTTCGCCACTCTGTAAGCGCTCATAACCAATGCTGTGCGTGAGAGGGATATTTAGAACAATTTTTAGAAGGGCTAGATCTTTTACGTTTTCAGGACGTATTATAGCGAATACAACGGACGAGCACACAAGAATTAGCTCATGTCCCTTGTCCATCCTGTTTTCTGTGTGTGTCTGTTGCATGCGCTGTAATCGTTCCTGAAAATTTAGAGAGATATATGCTCTAGGTCATCTGCCAGTTCTTCCTGAAGATTCCTGGTGCGAAAATGAGTAATTTGCAAGAGTTCTAGACCGCTCGAAACATTTACCGCTATTTAATTTTCAATCATCGGATCACGCTACACGTCTGACAATATACATATGCTGTCATGTGTAAAATGGCTGCACTTGGCTACGTTGCACTGCTCCCTGAAGTTATCGCAGTGCCTTCATTTGTGCTTTTCACGCTTGAATGTGGGCTGCAGAACTCCATCGTACATAGCGCTGTGTTACAGCACTTCCTGCGTGCAGAAATTGCTTTTTACAATCAGGACCTGATACGGGCTATTACGTGGATCGGCGCACTTTCTTCAACTATTTCACTGTGTAGCTTCGCTGCGACTGCAGCTCGCTATTTCAGCAGCAGTACTTTGGGGTAGCTGCATGGCGTGTACTGAATATTAAAACAATATGCACTAGTTTTTGGTGACCAATTGTCAGTTATGCGAAAATAAGACCTTTAACGCTATAAGTTTTAGCTCTGGGCAGGTGGCGCATTTTTCATTGTCGAACGCACTGTTCGTGGTTTTAGCGCATCCTTTGGGGTCAGAATTTTCCTGCCCTCAAATTGAGACCACAGTGTGAAGCATAACAGGTTGTTAATACACGCTCCGTTGTCATGGGTTGTCATGCGAGGCAACAATGTACCGTTAATAAAGAAAGTTGCCAGACCTCCACGCTTGCTTCTGGACTGTGTATTGGAGCTTAAATGGCGCCTTTGCCGCGCCGTAATTCTAACGAGGCTAGGAACAAAGTACTGCTCGGCACCCAGAGATTTCGTACGCACGGGAAGATATACGGGTTGCACTGCAACACCTACAAGTAAACCCGATGGTGTGGGAGCCTTTGTAAAGGACGGCACGTAGCGCACATAGTGGTTAGTCACTGCGCAATCACTTTTGTTCGCTATCGTAACGTTTCGTAACCTATACGTACTTGAGTTGAAGCCACGGTTCGAGTGTGTCATGTGTCGTGTTATGAGGAAGAAACAAATATGCGAAAAGTCGTTCACTTTTCACTTCCCGGCTGGAATGCAGTGGAGGCTCCCCTGAAGGAAGGCTCTGGCTTGTCTCCAAACCACGGCGCTCTAAACTCTATTATCGACCTGGTTACGTTTCCAGAGCGAGGGAAGACTTCAGGCCGGATGACACACGCGGCCTTCCTTGACCTCCGTTGCCATTTTGACGCGTCAATTCGCGCGCGCGTTCTGAATTCGTGGTCTACGTGGCCCTTGAGCGAAAGCACAGCTGCCCCGCAGGACGGGGAAGTTTCCTTGTAGGTGCAATGCCTTATGACGAGAGTCGCCGAAGCACAGCGCCGTCCCGCGAGATAGAACTGGGCGTGAGACGAGGAAGTTTCAAAGACGTAGACATTCGCAGACTGGCCTCATAGGTTGGCGCTTCCCTATTCTGCATTTAATTTCACGATGACAGTGAATGTCTCTCATAAAGAAGTTTCCAATTTCACTGCAATAAGGACCTATTTCTCGGTGAACTTCAGTTAGAGGAATGGCAAAGGAGACTGCGGATAAGAACCGCTTGATACGTGAGAAGCTTGACAAAAACCCGTACTTCTGTTACAAGCACGCAGCAATAGTAGGAAAAGAGGAACGAAATATGAAAAGCATCACTGCGAACAGAATTGCCGGAAGGAGGGAGGTTTTTATTTCATTTTTCTGTCGGCAAACTCTAATGAAGAAGGTATGAAAGCCTCGATGGATAGCTCTGCCATGTCCTCCTTCACGAGAATGCGCTTTGACAGCTTGCACCTCACTGTAAGCCATGGCAGACAATGGCGCCCTTATGTCGATCTCACTGCTTTCTTCACTGATCAGATTCGACGGCTTTTTATTTCCTGCTGTGCTTGAATGCCGCTTGGTGAAGGACGCGTTAATTGAACAGGGTCGTCCACTCGACCGCAGTGTACCTTCAGCGTGCTGCGAAGGAATGCAGCGGGACAGCTCGCCGAAATCAAATAAGGAACGTCATATCGCTACAATGCGTGTTGTCCACCTTGTTGCACATGCTCCACAAAGAATAGGCATTTGATGTCTCGGAAATTCACCCTTAGCTGAGAAAAATAGGCCACGAAGACACTTTCCACTTAAGAAATAAATGTGAAACCTCGCGAGATAGAAAGAGCTCATCGCCTCGGTCGTCACTCACAAAGTAAAAATCGTCCCATAATCATGAAATTCACGAGTTCCAAAACCAAAGAGCCCCTCCTATCAAATGGGCGAAAACTAAAAGACACGGTTTATAGCGTTGGAGAGGACTTCTCGCATGCCGTTCGCCACGCGCGAAAACAACTTATTGCATTTGCCAAAGCCAGGTCTGCCAAGTTTTCCTTGCGGTTTAAAACGCTTCACATCGGCTCTGAGCGTTATATTTTTGATACATCATCTAACACCGTAAAGAACTCGCGTAGCAATCGTACCTTCACCTTGCACCAATAAAACGCCAGCGCGCGACACCCTCCAATGTTCTCTCGTTTTCCGTGATATTCACTAGCATCCGCAGCTTCCTTCCAAAGCGCGAACTCATATACAACATAATTTTGTCATCCAGGAGCAATATACTTATATTAACTGAAGCTTGGTTCAACAGTAACGTGTCCGACGCTGAAATTTTAACTGACTGACCCGAATTCCACGTCTACCGAAACGACCGAAAAGGCTCGCGGGGGGGGGGGGGGAAGGGGGGGGGTCTTGTTGGAATTTACCGAGTTATATCATGCTCTATTGCACACGTCACATCCGATATCGAATCAGTATGGCTCATATGTCGTGCTCCCCCTGTAACAGTGCTTCTTGGCGTTTGTTATAGGCCCCCGCAGTCTAATCCAAACTTCTGTCGACATCTGAACGATACCCTAAATCATCTTGTCGTTACATACCCAAATGCACGCATTCTCCTTTTCGGGGACTTCAACTACCCGGACATTCATTGGAAGAATTTAGGTACAGAGTCGATCACACTTGTTTAGAGCGCTCGAGCGGTGTGCTGCGGAGGAAATTAAGTTAAATCTTATTGCAGCTGCTTTCTTGGGGGTAAGGTTCTGGTGTCTGTGCGGTTCAAATGTCACGCTGCTCTCCAGCGCAAGTATTACCAGTGAAAGTCAACACCTACTTTAGAATTTCGCTTTATTTCCGCCGGACGACACCGCCCGAACGCTCTAGACAAGTGTGATCGACTCTGTACTTCCTCATTAACATGCAATACAGAGGCCAAGAACTTCATTGATGTAGCTTTATATTTTAACCTCACTCAGTTACTCTTAGAACCTACTCGCGTCACGCAAGAAACCGCAAATACCCTTGACCTAATACTAACTAATATCCCTGAGTACCTATCGTCAATTAGTTACCTTCTAGAAATCAGTGACCATAAAATCATACATGCTCTATTTTCATTTACATCCGCTAAGAAGCACCCATCCAGAAAAGCAATAAATCTTTATGATAAATGGAATTACGATGCAATAACTGAAGACCTGTAACCTGCTTTTTTTCTGAGTGCCAATCCACATTCAATACTCACTCTGTTCACTAAAACTGGTTGATCATCGAAAATAAGTTAAATCCGCTTTCTAATATGCTTGCCCCCAGGGTTACGTTTCAAAAAATAATCACAATAAGCTATGGTTTAACACGCATCTAAAACGACTATAAAACAAGACGAAACGGCTGTTTCGTACAGCCAAACTCACCGACAGTTAAGCCGCTTGGGAAAAATACCGCGCAACTGAAAAATCATACTTGCAGTTCGTAGCGCCAAGCGCCCATTTTATCACATTGACTTACCGAAGCTACTAATCAGCAATCCTAGACAATTATGGCGAGTTCTAAATCCTAGGCACAGTGATGATATTACACTGACTAACGACTCGCATGAAGCGGTTGCTGATCATGAATGTGCAGAAGTATTTAACAACGCATTTGCATCGGTTTTAACTAGTGAACTTGACGCGCCTTCTCAGTTACCATCGTTCAACATAGAAGCTATCATATTTTTCGTAGATGGCATCGCTTCCTTAATTGATGACATGAAACTCTCATCATCAGCTGGTATGGACATGATTAATACAAAGCTTGTGAAAAATGAAAAATAGCGTGTGCAGCCTACTTGTCCTTTATTTTTTCACCGTCGCTCTCTTCCGGGATCATTACAGATGATCCGAAAATGGAGGAGGTCGTTCCAGTCTAG
Source organism: Amblyomma americanum (assembly GCA_030143305.2). Lineage (NCBI taxonomy): Eukaryota > Metazoa > Arthropoda > Arachnida > Ixodida > Ixodidae > Amblyomma > Amblyomma americanum. Next base: position 20,611 of record JARKHS020005390.1, on the reverse strand, counting down.
AAATCAGGTGAGAGACTCACCCCTGAATTATCGCCACATTTCATTAACTAGCGTACCCTGCAAAATCATGGAGCATGTCATGTACTTTCAAATTATAAATTTTTAGATTCCAACAATTTCTTCCACTCTTCACAACATGGGTTTCGTAAGGGCATGTCTTGCGAAACCCAATTAGCGCTGCTCTTTCACGACTTGCACACTAATCTTGACCGTAACATACAGACTGTCTCCATCTTTGTAGATTTTTCTAAAGCTTTTGATAAAATTCCTCGCCGTCGTTTATTAGTAAAACTTGCACAGCTGAACCTACATCCTAACGTACTGCAATGTATTGAGCAGTTTCTCACTAATCGTTCTTAATCGGTCTTTGCTAACGGCCACCTGTCTAACAGCCTCCCGGTTACATCTGGCGTTCTGCGAGGGTCTGTACTCGGTCCCTTACTGCTCTTAATATATATTAGTGACTTACCTGACCATGTTTCCTGCATTATTCGAATATTCGCTGGCGACTGTGTTATTTACCGCAATTGATAACTCTCGTGATCAACTTAGTCTTCAGACCGATCTTAACTGCGCACTTAATGAGTGTAACAACTGGCTAATGACCCTCAATCCTAATAAATGTAAACTCTTATCCTTCTCTCGGCGCCACAGCCGGCATCGCTTCCAGTATTACATTGCTACCATCTCTATTGAATTCATATCATCTTATAAGTATATAGGAGTCACCTTGTCTTATGATTTATCTTGGCTCACTCATATTGGCAACTTCCTTTCAGCATCAAATAAAAGACTCGGTTTTCTCAAGCGTCATCTTCGCCTTGCCCCTCGACACGTAAAATTGCTCCAATATAAATCACTTATCAGACCAAAATTAGAATATGCCTCTGCCATATGGAGCCCGTACCAAGCGTACTTAATCAGTCTATTAGAAGCAGTTCAAAATCGTGCCACCAGATTCATCCACTCTTCATACTCATATGACGTCAGCATTTTTTCGTTGAAAACGACATCAGGACTACCACCCCTTTCGTTCCGTCGTCGCACTGCAAGTCTCACCCTTTATCACAAACTGTTCCACTCTTCACTTAATCGGTCACCGTATATCACAGCTGCAGCACGCATATCTCACCGGACCAGTCATCCCCTACAGGTTGCCCGGCCGCCATCGCATACTCCACCTTTTCTGCTTCAATCTTCTTTCGCGCAGTAACGGCCTGGAACGGCCTACCCCGTGACATAGTCAACATCGCTTCATCCTCAACTCTTCAAGAACGTGTAACCGATCACCTTCAGTGCTAAATAACATTCGCTGTTTGTTTGTTTATTTCATTAAAGTCCCACCCCTTATGGAATACCCCTGAAAAAATGGGGCCTTTAAGGTAATAAACTGAACTGAATTGAACTCAACACTTCTTACCACGCTACTGAGTTATCGTCGGCAGCGGTCAATCGAATGATGCTGCTTGTCAACCATCCCACGCGGTACCACTACGTGTTTACCCAGCTTTCAAAAACAGGTGCCGAGAGGCAATTTGTCGCTCTCGTTCACGGATTCATTACGTCAGTCGGGGTCGCGAACACCAAATTTCACGCTTATCCGATTTTACTCCCCGAAAGTGAAGTTGTCGCCATTCCATGCGCTCCCACGTGTCCACCATGCATGCCTTCCTTCCCTCGTCTCCCGGCATCTCGTGTGCCATTGCCCAAGGTAGTGTAGCTAACCGAATCTCACACCGTCCTTGTATCGCAAGACGACACCTACTCTTGGCCTTCTATGCACGACCTATCACAGCAGTAATTTATTCAGCATGATAGCATGCAGCATCAGAACATGCTTCAAATGGCTTCATTGACAGTTTGGTATACCTTTTTTCTCAATATAAGCGAGAGAAACGTATAGCTCTTTGCTTGCAAGAAGCATGCTGCCATTTTGTTAGGCAGTCACATTAGCTTGTGCGTCATCCACTGTGCACTTAGATTCTTCAACGGTCTTAGAAGTTTTTCTTTGATGTTCTATGGAACAGGAACATCGACTATTCCAGAAATCGATAAAATCTCCTCAGCTCAGCGCTTATAGTTTAACCTTCTCCCACTTCACCACATGAGCCGGCTGCGCGAGAATCACTCTATCTGTATGGATCGATCCAAAGTGGCTGATAGTGCGACGGCAGCTTTTCACTTACCGCAGATTCGAGTAAGGTTTTCATTTGTTTCACAAGAATTCCTGCGCGTCCGCAGAATTTCTTAAAATTGGTCAAGCAATAAAGCATATCGCCAAGGGTAACGCACGCTAGTGCTAGGCTCGAAAGGATAATAATAATAAATAATAATTGGTTTTTGTGGAAAGAAAATGGCGCAGTATCTGTCTCATATATCGTTGGACACCACCTGAACCGCGCCGTAAGGGAAGGGATAAAGGAGGGGGTGAAGGAAGAAAGGAAGGGAGAGGTGCCGTAGCGGAGGGCTCCGGAATAATTTCGACCACCTGGGGATCTTTAACGTGCACTGACTTCGCAAAGCACACGGGCGCCTTAGCGATGTCAGTGCACGTTAAATTCAATCATTATTTTCTACAGTTCTATTTGTGTTCTGAGAGGTGCTCTGCACTCTTAAAAAAGGGCAGCAAAAAGGAAATTAAGCGCAGCAGTTACTACAGCAATTTACCAGTTTTTACTAAATATTTTATACCCTCTTCAATGTAGTTCGTAAAAGTCGGCCCTTCGTACCTTTTTTCTACCTATTGCCGCTAGCTATTACCTGGTTAGTAACCGTTTCTTCAACCCGAAAATAAAGTCGTAGAAGATAATTGACACCAACTGTTGTGTGAATAACATGGTTTTGTAATTAAACATTTCGGCAGCGTCATGCAGTTAGGTAGACTAACCTTTTTTGCAATCGCAACTTCATAATAAGGCTCGTATCGGGTAAGAGCCATTACCCCGTAACTGAGAGGCTGATTTACGAGGCATTAACGCAAAAGTACTCAAAAGCACAAAGCACAGTGCTAGCGTCACTCTGTACCATAGTTTTCGCCAGTCTCTTTCATCAGGTGTCATACCAATGACTACAAAGTGGACAAAGTCATTCCAGTTCTAAAAAAGGGCCCATCGTCTTCTCGTCATAATTACCGACCCATATCCATCACTAGCATCCCTTCAAAGTAAGTTAATGGAACATGTAATACACTCGCATATTATGAAATTCCTAGCTTCAATGAATTTTTTTTCAGCCTGCTCAACATGGTTTTCTGAAAGGTTTATCGTGCGACACTCAATTAGCATTGTTTGTTAACGACTTAAGCTCCAACGTTGACGTTAACATCCCAGTTGACGCCTTGTTCCTTAATTTTGAAAAGGCCTTCGACAAAGCTCCTCATAAGCGGTTTTTTCTAAAACTTTCACGCCTAAATTCTTCATTGCTTTGTTTTGGAATGGATTCGGAACTTTCTTACAAACTGACAGCAGTTTGTTTTAGCTAATAAGCGTGCGTCTTCATGTGCTTCTGTTGCGTCTGGGGTGCCCCAAGGCACCGTCCTGGGGCCCCTTCTATTCCTCATTTGTATTAATGACTTACCAGCTAACTTATATTCTAACGTGCGCCTGTTTGCAGATGACTGCGTTATTTACCGCCCAATTACCAACAGTAGTGGCATTCAACTCGTACAATCTGACATTGAATGTGTAGGAACCTGGTGTAACAAATGACTAACGTCGTTAAGCGCGAAGAAACATCTCTCCTTTCTTTTCACCGACGTCACTCCCAACCTACATCAAACTACTTAATCTCCAATTCCGAAATCACTGCTGTCATCATCATCAGCCTGACTACACCCACTGCAGGGCAAAGGCCTCTCCCATGTCCCTCCAATTAACCTGCTGTAATGGAATATAAATACTTGGGTCTTCATTTAACCCGCGATCTCAATTGTTCAGATCTTATAACGCATATTATTAACGATGCTAACCGTGTTCTTTCGCCGAACCCTTCGCCTAGCTCCCCCATCAGTAAAGTTATTAGCTTATTTAACCTTAATTCATCCCAAACTGGAATACACATGCGCGGTTTGGGACCCCTACCAAAGTGACCTTTCTGACTTACTGGAAACAGCACAATACCGCGCAGCAAGATTCATCCACTCGGCCTATTCATATCATGTAAGTGTCACTGAACTGAAAAGTAATGCTCGTCTTACAAACTTAGCAGACCGCCGCACTATTGCAACACTATGCCTTTTTCGTAAATTTTACTATCACCCCATGATCAAATCTGTTATCAGCCCCGACCACCGCATCTCCAGCCTCACGAACCACCAGAAGGCCGTTTACACTCCCCTCCCCAGACAAGTGCTCATCTGTCATCATTTTTTGTCGCACTGCAAAGGACTGGAATGACTTGCCCAACGCCATTGTACTTAATTCCGACCCGTCAACATTCAAATCATCCATCGAATCAACCATGTGCCTTGAACTCCACTCCATCATGTATACCCATTTAATGGTTCCTTTGAGGTTGTAATAAATAAATAAATAAATAAATAAATAAATAAATAAATAAATAAATAAATAAATAAATAAATAAATAAATAAAAACGACTAAATATCTACCCGTGTAAAGCGCAGTGCGTGTGTAGCGCTTGTGTGACTTTCTGATATGTGCTTTACTTGCATTCTGAACCTGTGTGTGCCCTGTGGGGCTGTTTGATGCCGAGTATGTCTCTCTTGTCTAAACGTTGGCAAGCACCCTGAGGCTTTCTCCTCCCTTGTTAACTTTGTGATAAGCCAAAATGTGCGATTTACGACCAGCACAACCTGATAGTTCTCACTGGTGTCGGCCACTGGTCGCATTCAGTATATCGCTTTTTTTTTATTTTTCCCAGTGTGTAGGCAAACTTAAGAAGCCAGGCCAAAACACCGATCTTCAACGTAGCAACATATGCGAAAACGGGTTCTACACATTTTCCAAGTAAATACTACAGCCTTTTTCTTCGCTACTGTAGTGCTCTCCACAAGCTCTATAAGGTAGTAACTTTCACTAGAACTACTTTTACTGCATCCAGCTACTAAGAAGGTAGGGGCCTGTAGGACAAGGATCTGGCTGTAGTTACTTAGCGAATTCTTCGACCTTTTTCTTAAGAGTGTTTCTGTTGTGAAATTTCAAAATAATTCACCTTTGTTTCACTGGACGACTAACAAGCTCTCTCTCTCAGCGGAGTCTTAGCTACATAACTGTGCTATGTAATGAGGTGCCGAATCGATAGGCAACTACTGCTTGCATGTCGACAGAGGGGAGGTTTGTTGCGTTCTCGAAATCTCACGCCAAGGACATTATTCACAAGCTGTAAAAGAAGCGTGAGAGAACTTGTGGCCAAATGAGAAAGAGAAGTCGTCTTTACTGGGCGGTGGGTCCTTTTTGCACGATTTAAATCAAACCTGCATAGCGACCGCTGCATGGATACGGCCTTTCACCACTTAGATGTGCCAAACGCTTCGCTTCTTCAATCGCAGAAAGAAGGAAGCTTTATGTACATAGATAACCTCGTGATATTCGCCTACGTGCGCTGAACAATTTATAAGTAAATTTCTTCTTCATGTTGTTTTGGTTTCGGTTTCATCAGCCGAACGACTACTTGGACGCGTAGTTGTTCTTTAGGACACGGGAGGCAAGGAAAAAAAACGGCAATATAAATCATGATGCGTCGTTTGTTCTCATTCCAGCTCTTGAAGCAAGCTGCTCTAAGCGTTGTAGTGAATTAAAAATATGTATCAGCATATGTATCGCATGGTTCAAACGGGCTGTCAACTTCGTCCTTTAGGTACCCACCGAGCTTGCACCGCCGTCTAGCGAAGCAGACGGCGTTCTACAATTCTTGGTGTTGTTCCGAGATTGTACTCTGAGATGGCGCCACTACCGCACAGAGTATTCGTGTCGTTCCGCCACGAGAACCATGAGGTCACAGAACGTGATACGGACGACTCAAATTTTCGCTAGAAGAGCCAGAAGTCACAGGATTAGGTAGTGGCGGGCGTTATGCAGTCTGATGGCTGATAATCGGATGTTTCCTTCAGCCCAAACGTTTTGAAAGCGAACAGCCGTGGAAAACAAATTACCAGTTATTTGGAGACGCGGATATATTTTCTTATACCGGCATATTTTTAAATTATGTGGTTAAAGGTACAGTCTCGGTCAAAAGTCTTAAGGCCAAAGGCTTTTCGCTTAAGCCGCATAACAGAGTCATTACGGCACTTTTAAGGACCGAATCACCTTGAAATGCTAGCAGAAGGTTTTTCTTGCGGTATAGAAGCTTCCTGCTGGACTTGTGTTTTGAATGATCCGCTATAAGGAGCATTCCAGGAACATTAATTTCGCTGCAACTGAATTCTGTGGCGTTAAGACTTTCCACCAAGACTATACGTGCGAAGGACCAGGTACATTCTTATCCCAGGTACGTCGCAAGGATTCGTTCATTGTTCTTTAAGGCTGTGGATAAAGCTTAGTTGGAGAGACCTGGTTCATTTCTTTCCCGAGTACGTTGGCTGTTCTGACCAGCTGTTTCATGTCCTGCCATTTGATTCTTATTTTGCGGTCTTCTCGGCGGTCTTCTCGAAAGTGTTATTTTGTTGTTTGGTCCAACGTCAATTGTATGTTCTAATGTACTTTGTTCTACGTATTTTTCAATGCTAGAAATAAACGTTGTAATAAGCTTTGCGTAACATTGATTAAACATTTGAACAAAATAAATGTAATTTCTCTAAAATGGTAAAGCAACACTGTTGTGAAGTAATACACAACTTAATCAATGCTATGCAATCAACAACAGTTAGGGCGACACTTGAGCTCCGCAACACAGCATAGCATGCAACTGAAACACCCACCTCTGAACACGTACTATTGAGTCTCGTTTGTATAGCCGTTACTAAGAAGAGAATGATAGTGATGAATGGGTAAAAAGCAGAGCTTTCTACCTAAAAAAAAAATTTGAGGGCACTGAAGACCGCTTAAGTTCTTTGAAGGCGAAAGCATTCGTGTGTCATTGTGAGCGTTCGACCTCAACGCAGGTTGCGAACTGAGAAATGAAACGAAGACTCGCCTCCGAATGCTGATTCCGAAACACTCGGACACTCGGTACGGATACCTGTCGTGAGTTAGTCGCGAACATGGCTAAGGAACGTATGCTATATGGAACGAGATATCGTGTGACACCACCTGCAATGGTGTACGATGAACGGTTGCGTCACAATTTTAATACGAAAATTATTTTTTTGTGTGTGGAAAAGGGAAAGGAAATAGCGCAGTAACTGTCTGATCTCGGTGGACACCTCAAAGAGAAATGTACGACACCGCCTGGTACGCTGTACGCCAAACGGTTGCTCACAATTTTGGTGCGAATGTAGTCAGGAAAACTGGCGCCAAATTGGGACAGTGGAGATATATACGACGAACAGAATGATTATGATTCTATGAAATTGCTCCGCTCGGCATGCTGTGTGCGTCCTACGGCCGCTTGATTACGTCACCCTATTTTCTTGTCATCGCTGGGATTTTCTATGCCATCTGCGAGTGCACACACACTAAAACACACACGCCGCCGGCTTTTCTCGTAATAGGGCTAGTAACGTTTTAGCCTTAATAATGGGGCTGTACATGCAGTCTATTGCAAGCGCTATCCAAGATACTTAGCTGCGAAGTACTGCTAGTTGATGCACAATGTTATAGCGGGACAATCTGAGGGCCAAGCAACCCTGTGTTACCATGTGTCACGTGACGGCGGCTTTCCCGCCAGTCTGCACCCTGCCTCCGGCAATAAAGGATGTAACACACATCTTTGCTGTAAGAATGCGGTAGGAAAACTTCTGGGGCCAAGTGCTTTCAATATATTTGTCATTTAGTTTTACAGATTTGATGCAAACATAATAATAACGTTTAGGAGACCATATTACAGCAATGTTTATTTGGAACGTTTACGTTTATGATACAACATGTAGCATTACTTATCAATTTTTAATATTATGACAATTCAAAGCAGCCGCGGTTGGGTTCGAACCAGAGCCGGAGTACCCGGGTTCGAACCCTACCGCGGCGGCCGCGTTTCGATGGAGGCGAAACGTAAAAGGCGCCCGTGTGCTGTGCGATGTCAGTGCGCGTTAAAGATCCCCAGGCGGCCGAAATTATTCCGAAGACCTCCACTACGGCACCTTTCTTCTTTCACTCCCTCTTTTTTACGCGACAGCGTTAAGGAGCTCGTGTCGCAGAAAAGCCGGTGTCGTCGGCGTCGGCCTTAAGCGAAAAATCCCTCCTCCTCCTCCCCCTCCTCCTCCTCCTCGCAACGTGCGCCATTGCCCCAACAGACAGCGCGCGACGGCAGCGCAAGGAAATAAAGGGACGCCTGCCACATATTTCGGTGGACAACCCGGACCGCGCCGCAAGGGAAGGCAAATGAAATGAAAATTGGTTTTAACAAAAGGAAGTGACGCGTCTGAGGTATCTCTCGTTCGGGCGCAGTGGGGCCGTGCGGGCACGCAGGAATCACGCGGTGAGCGGCGAACAACGCAGCGCACATAAAAAGCGGGTTCACCACGCAGTGACCGAACGCTCCGCGAGTTCTACCTTGAACGATTAATAACTGGACGCCCCACTCCAGTTGTAACCAACACATTGCTGTGCGCGTGTGTGATTTAATTCCTCTAAAATGAACTAATCACGCGCACAACCTGGACACATTTCTTATTGTGCAAATAGTTTGTACATATTACTTCTCCCCCTATCCTCTATTCCTGTCCTCTCACCTCTTTCATTTCATTTCTCCATTCTGCCTGCTGTCCTTTATTTCCGCTGCCCCAGCTCAGGTGCTTCAGTATCGATGGCAGATGCCGGGGCTAGCAAAAATCTTTTCCTTCCTTTTTACTATTATTTTTAATAAAACCACTACCACCACCATCACGAAGCTTGCGGCTCGCTGCCCGTTCGTTTGGCGCGAAGCTATGCTGGCGTTCTGGCATCGGGTTTGTCGAGAACGATGTGCCGACGAACTACGAGTGACACTTGAGTCCTGCGCCCTTCGGCAAGGCGCCTGGCAGCGCTTCTGCATGCGTGGTTTGCCGCTCCGCGCGTCCGTTTCACCGTACGTAGCAGAGCGATTTGTCTAACGGGTAAGGAGTCGCGCTGAACGGGCGATGGCGTTCCGTGGACTCCCTGGCAGTGCTCCAACACGCTGTCGTGTTCCACTCTTAAAGGCGAAGCTTAAGCGCCGTCCAATTTTTTTATCCCTTCCCTTACGGCGCGGTTCGGGTGTCCACCGAGATATGTGAGAGTTACTGTGTCATTTGCTTCCCTCAAAAACCAATTTTCAATATTTTTTTTCAATTCAGCTTTCAATTTATGCTTACTTTGAATGTTAATATAACGTTTTCGATGCAGTTCATATAAAATTATTAGTTAATTTTACCATAAGGTAACGTGTGGTGCTAACTGGGATTTTGTGTCATAAATGTCAGTCTAGCATTAAGAGTAAATATTGTGATACTGCTGTGTTCTATACGTTATAATATTAAAATGAATAATTAATCTCATATGCTATATTTTTAACATTAACGTTCGAACTAAACATTTTTCTAACGTTTCCTAAATTATGTTATAATGCTTAAATCAGAGCTATAGAGAAACAATACAAATATACTTCATGAATTGTGCTCCAGAAATTTTCCGTGTTCTCACAGTAACGATGCTCTTCGTAATAATAATAATAATAATAATAATAATAATAATAATAATAATAATAATAATAATAATAATAATAATAATAATAATAATAATAATAATAATAATAATAATAATAATAATAATAATAATAATAATAATAATAATAATAATAAATCTTTTATTGCACAGAACGTGTACAGGGCAATGAAACGGGCCTGTCAAAGCCTCTAGTGGCTTGAGGGACTTGGCCCGGCAATGTCGGCAGACGGACGTGCAATATAAACATAAAATATGAACATAATATCAACACAATACTAACACGAAATGAATAGTAACCAAGGTGCAAAAGGTTAGGAAAAGTAACATGAACAAGTAACGAAAATAAACTGCAAGGAACCTAAGTTAAGACAACAGTAGTTTAACAATTCGTGAACCATGATTTTTAGCACTTTAATAATAATAATAATAATAATAATAATAATAATAATAATAATAATAATAATAATAATAATAATAATAATAATAATAATAATAATAATAATAATATATAATAATAATAATATGACTGGTTTTGGGGGAAAGGAAATGGCGCAGTATCTGTCTCATATATCGTTGGACACCTGAAACGCGCCGTAAGGGAAGGGTTAAAGGAGGGGCTGAAAGAAGACAGAAAGAAAGAGGTGCCGTAGTAGATGGCTTCGGAATATATAATTTCGACTACCTGGGGATCTTTAACGTGCACTGACATCGCACAGCACACGGGTGCCGTAGTGTTTTGCCTCCATAAAAACGCAGCCGCCGCTGTCGGGTTCGAACCCGGGAACTCCGGATCAGTAGCCGAGCGCCCTAACCACTAGCAGTACTTTTCAATATATCTCTTAAATTCTGACAACCATAGATCGCAAGTAAAGCCTAATTGTTTTGTTAGGAAACATTGCTTGTAACGCATTCACCAGTATCACTAAGACATACTTCAATAATGGCTGTATAAGCTAGTCCCCATCGTTCCGTTCGGAAGCGAGTCAGTTGCATGTATTGGTTGTAGTGTATGATTATGATGGATTTTTATGGCGCAAGGGCATCCGTGGCCAAAGAGCGCCATGGCACAAACTATTTTCTTCTACTCAAGGTGGGGTCAAAGACCCATCTGCCAAGCATTTCACCCTAAAGAAGCCGAGCACCAGACCAGGGGAAATCCCGTACCCAGTACAATACTATACAATACAATACATTACAATAAAATACAGTGCAATACAATACAATACAATACATGTGCTGATAGAATGGTTGTAGTGTATTGCACAACTCAAGTGTCGCCCTCGTTGTCGGTCTTTTCAAAGCGTTGATTAAGCTGTGTACCTTCACAACTGGCGGGCCGGCATGCCTTTGCGAGGTAACTTTACCGTTTCCGAGATTGTTTGCATGCTTTTTCAATGTTTAAGTAAGGCCGGGAAAAATAATTCCAACGTTTGTATGTAACGTTCCAGAAACATCTTAAAAACCATTGAGGACAGCTACATCCGATTATTGTTCTTAGTAAAAATTGATTATCTGGCGCTTCCTGGCTACGTTGACGTTTCAGGCTCTGCTGAGGCTTAATAAACCGAAAAAAATGAAACGTCACTGAGAAATCTAGAACATCCCTTTCTATAGCGACCGTATATTGGTATACATACTCGTCTAGCTCTTGCAGCAAGTGACATGCGCCTGGAAAATTTTGGTAAGCGAATATTAGCATTAATACTAATCTTAGCCCGAGGAGAAAAAAAAAGGTCTATTTTGTCGCCCAGAGTAGCTGCCAGCATGAAGAGCTTAGCAGGACCAGCTTAACACGTAACACGACGTTCGGGGGCGTTAGCTCACTTTATTCCTCAGCCGCCTGCGGCTGTATTCTCCGATTTGTGTGTGCCCGCAGAAAGGTGCTGTTGTGCTCCAGCGCCCCCGGCATCAAGATCGCCAAGCATTCCAGGCTCTGAAGACTCTCGCTGGTTCTTGAAGCATCCAGCCGTCTTGAAGCAATGGGCGGTCAGTAGCACTACTGCCGCTGGGCGAACGGCCGCGGTGAACGATTACGGAACGCATACAAGATTATCTTTCTCCGTTATCTTTCTGGTTTCGATGTGTATTATCTCACTCCCACGCAGGCATTTACTAGCTTGATGCAGCACCAAAACAACTATTTCTCTCTGCTTGTTTGGTACGTACTCCCGCTCACGTCAATGGGATTTCCTGTTTTCTTTCTAGCGTTCCGCGGGCTACTTAATGTTGTTGGGGACCAGTCTGAAAATCTTGCTGTAAAAATAAATGGCTCCCTCAGCCTTCGGTTAATGCTGCTTTCAGATAAAATAATTGATAACCGTAGAAAACGCTAGAAAGAGAGAGAGGGGGGGCCTGTGGAATGAAAAAAAAAGTAATGGCGAGGCACATCTTGCGTCCATGGCCTTCCAGTTGCTCTGGTTGGATTGGTAGACCCTTGACGGTGTTCTACACAATGTATTGAAAGCTACATTTTAAGTACAAAAAAAATTCATTATCACTTCGCCGCAGGGTCAGATCTCGTTTTTGTCGTACTATGCGGAAACGGGGAAGTCCGGACATTTCAGCATTCAGCGGCGTAGCGCTTGTTTTGATTTCTAGGTTACCTTGTCGACAATACGGCGTGGAACTTCCTGGTATCCTTTACTCAAATTATTACCCTACACGTATGCCACGAAGGCTTTCTTTTGCTGCCTCTGTACATTGGCTCAACCAGTAGTATGCGTTGCTGTTCTAGCGCGCACGTTGTACTATATCCTGCGATTTCACATCCAACAATGTTATGCATTTTCGCCTGTTTTAGTAGCTTCTAGTAGAGTTAGCAATATTACTGATTTTTTAGATCATATTTTGTTGAAAACATATCCCGTGTTCACACTACTGCCGTGGACATCATGTGCCTATTGTACTTTTGTAGCGCCTTGAGGGCAAGTTGAAGTGAGCCTGCGGAAAATCGTGCACATTGTCAAATAGAATGAACGTAACCCTGCAGCAGGGTGCACCGGGTAGTGGTGTTATATACGCGCGAAAAAGGAAGATGAAAGAAGAAGAAAATCATCCCATGAATATATGCACTGCACCTAACATAAGATATGTAATCTCTTCACACACTCCATTTTCGGGTGAAGTCCGCATTCACTTAGCAGTCTATGAGTTTGCAAATAGACACGACATTGAGGCCTCATCTAGTGACAAACAACCGTGTATATAGATATGACTCATAGCGTTAAAAACAACCACTAACCAAGTTGTCTACACTTAACGAGGGTACCTGCACTCCAAGGAAACTTACCGCCCACTGTCAGTTCTCGACGTTAGCAAAAGCATGATTTACCTTATTTGAGGAAGTCCGCCTCGCATGCGGGAGGTGCGGGGTTCGACCCCCAGTGCCGCCGGGTACCCACCGGTGATGCAATGGGTACACGCTTCTCCTGGCCTGGTGCTCGGCTTATTCGAGGTGAAATGCTTGGGAAATGGGTCCTGGACATCCACCTCGAGTAAGACAGAAACATACCTTGTGTCATGGAGATCTTTGGCCGCTGATGCCCTTGCGCCATAAAACTATCATCATCATTCGAGGAAGTGACTGCGGTGTATTAAACAGTGTAGACGCAGTTTCTGCCATAAGTTTCGGCGACTGGGGCGGGCAGACCCTCATGCTTTGCCCGCAGGCTCGCCTACTCGTTGCACACGCTCCGCAAGCGATTGCATGCACATCAACTTGGCTTCCAAACAGGCTGTTTGAGAACTGCTGATGAGCTGCGGCAGTGCGCTCTGTATTTTCGGCGTGCTCGCTCCTTGGCCGCTACGACGACGTTGGACGAGGGCCTACGCGTTTTGAGCAGCACAACAGTGTTCTTACACGTTGTACGCAATTTCGGAGCGCTAGCTCAAAGGGCAGTGCAATCATGCACACTGTGTGGCAGTGCACTGCGTGTACTTCATGGAGAGTAGGCCGAATACAACATGTAAAATTAAAGGTTTTGCTTTTTAAAGCCACCTATTGCTAACCTATAGTGTCTGAACTTGCGGCGCTTAGTAGAGTTCTCTTCAGCACTAGCGGAGACAGGCTTGGTATAGCGTAAAATGGTACTGTTTTATCATTCTCCATACCAAAGAGCATGAGTTGTGAGTGCACTAGAGAACTTACCGGACGCTAGCTTCGGGGTGCGGCCGCATGTTGGCTAGAACACTTATTTCTAAATATTCATCTGGGACAGCTGCCTTTATAAACGTTTGCGTATGTTTATAAGCATAAATATTTTATAAGCATGCGCGAACGTACCGTTCTCCGGGATTGGACGGTCAATGTGCTCGACAGCGTACTGTCTTGCCGCCAGTGAGCGTTGCTATCCATTTTAGTATACGCAGCTACTATTTCCAATTTTCAGGATGACCGCCACAACTACCGGGGAATTTCAAAGCGTACTGCGCAGTCCGTTTCAGTACACTTCCGTGATGCGCCGAATGACGTTCTGAAGGGCTCGCTCAGTCACAACGTTTGAGTGTTCTTTCCTGGAACTACAGAGAACGGAAGCTAAAGCCAGATATGTGGCGTCTTATCGAACTCCTGCTGGCTCATAATAAGGCCATCGTTTAAATGCCGTTGACGCTGATAATAGATGTAAAGATCTTTTTAGGATATATGCGGCGGACGACAGGCTGACAAGCATAGCGTGGCAAGAAAACACTTTAAACACGCACACTGTTCACGGCTATAGTAACAGTACACATCGAGCGGTGTTCTTGTCTGTGCTGAGCCGGCTACGCACAGCGGTGATGCGACATCGGGACGTGATTCAGTCTGTGACACATTGTCTCGGGTGGTGCTTTTGCCGCTTTTGAGGGCCCAGTTTCTGTATCACATGTGAAAAGGTAGATGTCTGATCGATGAACATCTTGCGCAGACTTAATTTCTCGCCGATGCAGACAAGCCTTAATATTGTGACTGCAACATAGACGTAAAGCGAACAATTAAAATGGTAATGAAGAAATTTTGATTAATTCGTCCGATAACCAATGGCTGTTATCTTCTTATAGCACTTCCACCGAGACCAACGCCGATCCCAGTTATAAAGATACTTATTTACCTTTCCAACCTGACTGACATCATGTTAACGCGAAAGCGTTAAGGCTCCCGTTCGGCAGAAAACCCGGCGTTGTCCCAGCGGCGTTGTTGCTGAAAACGCACGTCACGCGTGCATGTCTGGAATGAAAATAATTGCAAAGATGTCTTGTAATGTGAATTAAAAATTGCCGCATCTCTCAAAAGACTTAACTTTTATAAAGTAATTGATTTAAAGTAAAGAAAAATTCTATAAATTTTAGTCGGATTCAGACACACCAACCAGGCACGCTACGGACCAGGCCCCGTAGGTACGTTGACTTTGTTGAGGTGCAAGGGGGGAAGAGGTTATGTGTGGGTGGTGATGGCTTTATCTGAAGCTTAGTAATGTGGTAATTAGTGGACTGAACTATAGGCGTGCATATTAGTGAGATACTAATTTGAATGACATTATGTGCGTGAACTGCAGCTTGGGAGAGTTCAAAGACAAAAATATGGACACTGTTCTGTGATTATTGTGATTAATGTGTGAATGTGAACAAAGAACAGTGATTGTGCGTGAAGAGAAATCGCTGAAAGGATTAAGCCACTATCGCTGTCGCGTCATAGTTTTAAAGGCGGAGCTTAAGTGCTCCCCCCTAGTTGTGCTGGCTGCACTGTTTTTTGTAGCTGACGCGCTATCAGTCCACCCCGCCCGTGGGAGGGGCAGGCGCGGTGGAGCGGTTGGTAGTCCCAGGGGAAACAAGCAGTCCAGCGAGCAAAGAAGCGGCGCTCAGGTTGGAAAGGTGTATTGCCCTGTATGTACTGAGCACAATGCTGTTTATGAGAGCTCCCTCCCTGCTCTCATAATTGCACCCACCCTCCGGCCAGCGTGGAACATAGGACCACAGGTGGCACATTCCATAGAGCATGTGGAAAGCAATGTTGCCAGATCGGCCATCCTCCCCAAGGTTGGCCATACACCTAAGCCTAGTGGGATTAAATTCGGATTAAAAACAAAACAAAAGGAAACAACGCCATAAGCACCCTGCTGGGGTGGGGCTTTTTCGCTTATATGCATATGGATTGTATAAGAAAGAACTCATCCGATCAGATTTTTCAGGCTCTGCATCGAATAGCCACTTGCGTTCTTCATTCAAAGTAACACGGTGAATTTTTTAAACATCTTTCTAATTACGTTGTGAGTGCCCAAAGGGTTCTACTCTGTCGATAGCACTGTCTCCGACCGTGTCTATTTTGAGCCACGGCTCCGTGGCCTCCGTGCTCACACGTGGGTCAGCTACCCCAGCCTGATGGGCAAGAGGGGAATCCCTGATTTTCGGACGTCCGTATGCTCTCAGGTTGCAGAGGGATTTCCCGCCGCTGCTGTACTTTGCTTACGAAGAGAAAAAAAGAAAGTCAAAATCGAGAGCCATAAAGTCAGTGCCCGGAGTTACACGTGCCTTGGAAAAGAACTTAAAGGGTGCAGAGTGGCATAACCTCTCAGGCAAATGTGAGAAACAGGGTGAACTCAGAAGCCCAGTCTTCAGCATTAGCTCGTGAATCACCTACAGCCGGAGAGAACAAAATTGGCCGCACACGAACCGAGGTCGTGACAACAAGGAGATGGAAAGATGGCGCAAGATGCAAAGCGCAGGAGTGTTGAAGCATACACGGCGGAAGCTGGGAGTACACGGATTGTCTCATTGCAGTTTCGTGGAGTTCCTGACGCGAGATACCATTTTCGATGCCCTCGAACCGTCCCCAATCGGTGCGATGATTGCACAGCGCTGCTGCGTTTAGAGTATACGCAACGATCCCCAGCTCCGTGAGAACGTCCTGAGCATACCGCTGGGAAGGCGTACTCCACTGCAGTAATAAAAGAAAATGAAGGACGAGCAGAAGCAAGTGCAAGTCATGATGCAACAAAAGCTCTGAGAGATCGCTGCTTAGAAACTATTAAAACAAAGAACTATGAAACTACTAAAATCAACGCTAAAGTCTGTAGAATCCTCTCCCTCGTCCTCCCCGATGGCATGTTTAGTTTTTCTTGTGGGAATTATTCTTTTTGTTCAGTATGCAAACTAGAAAACAAATTGAAGAAAGAGAATAACAGAGAGGCGCAGTGGCAAAATGAGCTTAGTATGGCAATTCCAAACACTGCTTTTCTTCAAAATGGTCCCCTGCACAACATCGCATAACAGTTCCAATTTTAAGACTGTTTCAGCAGTGCTCTATATTTACGAGTATGATTGATGATGATAGTGATTTTTTTGGTTCAAGGGCATCTGCGGCCAAACAGCGCCACGGCACAAGTTGTTTTCGTTTGCTCAAGGTGGGGTCAAAGACCCATTTTCCCGAGCATTTAACCCGGAATAAGCCGAGCACCAGGCCAGAGGAAGCTTGTACCCATCGTATCACCGGTGGGTACCCGGTGGCACTGGGGATCAAACCCCGCACCGCCCGCACGCGAGGCGGATGCTCAATCACTAGGCCACCGCTGTAAGTATGATAATATATGTGAAGCTCAACGTCCGGAAGATGCACGTGGGCTATGCGGTGAGCGGCAGTGTACCACTTCAGACTAACCTCGACTTCTTTCTGTTCTTTGACGTGCACTGACATTGCACAGCAATTGCGTTTTCATTTCTCCTCCATCAAAATGCTGTCTTGCACTCACAAAGGCGGTAGTCTGCAGAATACACCAAAATGGAATTTTCCTACTATGTGATACCTTCTGTCCACAGAACATCCACGCGTTCAACCCCAATAGCTGGTGTTGTTTCCTCTGAATTCCTCTATTGCGAAATTAATGAAGAAATTCGTTGCGAGTTTATGGGTGGTAACCGTTTATTTTGGCCGGGCAGTCATAACCGCTTTGTTATCGGAGAAACATCTGGACATACACAGAATTTTATTGACAGTTGAATTGATGATAAATACCAAACCAATGAATGTGTGGCATAATGTGGTTGGTTATGTAGGGATTGCTTCAGGTCTAAAATTTTCCGTGATCATACCAGCAATGAACTGTTTGCGTTGGATGGCGTCTCTGTTGTAGTCGCCAAAGAGGGCCATTGGAGCAGAGCGCTGACAGACCTGACCAGCCGGTATATTCTTGCCTGCGAGGCGTCGGGATACATGTAGGCGACCACAAGGATAAAAGACCCGGTGACCTCGGTTGAAATTTGGACTGCAAAGATGTCGCCTACATCTGGCAGGCTGTCTAGAACGAAGATGTCGTTGGGCGTGGCTGCCACTTCATTTGAGTAGTAAATGACGACCCCCGCGGCGACATCGACCGGACGCTCTGAACTCGCCGCTAAGCGGCAACCGGGGATTCCGCGGGTGCCCCGTCGCTTCCAGACATATAGAACGACACCGCGCCCCATCCGGTGATCGCGAAGGTAGACTGAGGCACGAAGCACTGGCTGCATGCACGGGTACCATGTACTATGCCTGTGCACAAAACCAACGCCGACATCGACTACACCCTGTTGTTAACAGCGCAGAACGTAGACGGGGCACGAGAAGAGAAACACGCACAACGAGCGCTGCTCGTTGTGTTCATCTCTTCTTGTGTACCGCCTGCCCGTCTACGTACTGCGCTGTTAACAACAGGAAGGAAAAAACAACAAGTCCATGCTACTGATCGACTACACGAACCCGCGGAACGAAGCTAAGATAGCGTGCGGTCTAATAGCAAAGAACCTAAACAAAACTAAATGTCCACTTTTGATGAACCCTCACCTTCGTTCGCAGTGACGCAGAAGTCGTCTCTTCCTGGTGCAAAGTTATTAGGAACTTTTAGAATAGGGTGACGCTATCGGTTAGGAGCATAGGGGAAAAGCGGAGCGCCATGCAGAGCGCGGGCACAGGGCAATAACCGGAGGGAGGGGCGTTATTGTCCTGCGCCTGCGCTGTACAGTCACACGGTACCGCAGTGAAGACGTCGCTGCACAATTCCTCATTGGTCCATTGGGTGGTGACATTCTAACCTGCGCTGTGTTGTGTCTCTGCGTGATTCCTTCTTTGTACCGTTCGTCGCGCTGTAGTCATGGAATATCGTTACCAACTCGTCCAACAACTTACCTTGTCGGTATTCTACCACCGGCCATTACGTATTGCCTCTGGAGAAAGAAAAGCAATTGCGCTGAAAATAAAAATTGTCGAGTCGTGACTCGAACCCCTTGGGCCGTGAGCCGAGCGTGCTACCTCTCGACCACTGAGGACTTTTTTTTCTTTATTGCCTGCTCTGCGGCCAAAAAATATACATATTGACACACGCATGCAGACAAAGTTTAAAAGCGCTTGCCACCCTTTGGCTAACGCGAGTGTTTAAAAACGCTTAAAGTTAACAAGAGCATCTAACACCGGCAGCCAGTCTGGCCTTCTATAAAGTATTCCCTGGCAGGCCTTGAGTTTAAATCTGTATGGTGCACAGCAATCCTAGTGCGCGATATGCTATGTAGGCAGAGGGTCATAAAAATATCATGCAGGACCTCACCATTGTGTCAGGTAAGGAGAAAGCGGATGCCATTTTGCGTGCCTGGCAAATGCTTTTTTATGATGTGTTGCAGTGTGTCCCACAGAAATATGCGTCTGAACACTCAAGAAAAATGTGGTCGAAGGTCTCTGCTCTTCTACAGTGCAAGTATTCTACAGTCCACGGAACGGAGATGCCCTTTCATTCGAGCCACGGCTTGATCGGGAGAGTTGCAGTGTGCACATGAAAAAAGATTTTCACAGCAGGCTGAACTTGCACCCGCTTTGTCCACTTCAAGACATCTTTACCTTTTCCCTCTGGACACATCGAGTGGTACATTGGCACTGGCATACACACATCAACGATATCTTTGCATACGTTTTCTTCCCGACGACTTTGCTCGAGTATTCAGCTGAAAATCCATGGCCAGAGGAGTTGTAAGGACCAAACGACCTCCCGTAAAGAACCGCGCACACGTGGCCAGTTAAACCGAGCTGATGACAATAAAAAACCGTAGATTATCAAGCAAGTCGCGTTTGAATTTAAGTCCGCAGAAGTCCATCGCCTTGGTTTTGCACCAAACCTGGGGCCGTATTCTATAAGCTGTCCATTTTAAAATGGCCATTTAGAGTCCATCTTGTCCATGCCCAGCTTTCAAGGACATCAACTACTTGCGCCATCTACCGGCAGTGGCGGCGACAGGGCGCGTAACTGAAAGGGATGGGGTAGAAAAAAAATCGTAAAACGCGAACAAAAGCACCTACAAAAATGCTTTCCGGAATTGTATAATATGCACTTAGCTGAGGAATGTGCCGAAGTTTCAGTTCTGTGCTATTAATACACGAGCTTCCCAGCGCGTTTGAATATTATACGATGCTGCCCACGGGAGAGGGCCAAATTCTGCCATTTTTCCAGACTTTGAAACTGTATAGCGCCGTAAGACGGATAGATATCGAAAATGCTTCCCGGTTTTAGGTACCTTAATATATGCTGTTAAAAACAGTGTGCGACGATCTTGCATAGCTTTGATCAAGAAGCTTCCTCAGGCCTTTTAATCTGAAACCTGATATTGCCTAAAATATCAAAGATGGTGCCTGGTAGCGAGCTACGCTGCAGAAATGGTTCGGACTGATGAAGTTGCGTCCATTTTGATGCTTGCCTTTTTTATCGGATGAATTTTGCCTTGTAGACAAGAGCATATGTTAGAGCTCGAACCCAGTGCCTCGACCGGCGTTTTGAATATAGAAGGTTGTTACGATGACCATGCATTAACGCAGCTACATAAAGTACTCGCGGCTGTTCATACATATGCTTGTATATACATATACATATGCATACACATATAC
>JARKHS020005389.1:0-31958 GCA_030143305.2 Amblyomma americanum | reverse complement strand
TGGAGAAAGCAAATCTTTGTTAAATTAATTGTATAAACACGTCGTTGTGCAGAGAATCTGAAATGTAGTTGATATTCACAATACAAAGAAAAGGTGTAATGTATTTTCCCTTTGCTGTAACACAGTCGAGCTTAGTTTTGTAATATCTGTTCGCGGCTGGCTGCGTTCTGTATTTTGCAAAGCTGTTCTGCAGAGCAGAGCAGAGCAGAGCAGAGCAGAGCAGGGCAGGACCGGGCGGCAGGCAGGTAGGCAGGCAGTAAAGACACAGGCGGTTAATTGCTGGATACAGGAAAGTTTTGACGGGAAAAGTAGTGGTAATAGTATGCAGGCTGATAGATTGGAAGACGCAAGGACAGGGGTCCTGTTAACTTGGAGATCGAAGACGGGACAATGGTTTAATGTGCATAATAGTATACAATGCCTGTAATGTTTCAATGTCGTACTGACTGAGAGCGGGAAAAATAAATTAGAATGGGAGTCGCTGCATTTCATGAAGGAAATTTTGCACAGCAGAGCGCATACTCCTGCCGCTTCGTCCAAGCAAAGAAGGCCAATGGAAAGAACAACCGCGGAGGACACAGGCAAACCCAGTTGATGAAATGGAATTTGCAAAAAGACGCTTCCTCAAATGAGAGAAGCGGCGGCAGAACAGCAGGAAGTGATCTATTGTCTCAGGTTCGGCCCAAAAAGGGCACAATGGGGAAGCCGCAAGGCCAGATCTGTGAAGTTAGAAATTCAGAACGGGAAACCGGCAACGCAAACGCGTGAAAGAGACCTCTGTTTAATCCATCAATGAATCAAGGACGCTGCTAGAGGTAGGAGAATTACACGGGCCTCCGACAAAGCTCTTTCCTCGGTAGGCACAGCTTGCGGCACTTTAACATAGCCCAACTGGTTCTGAGACGAGAAGAAATTTTTTTGTAAGATTGTGAAACAAGGTGTGTCATTACGCTTCCTGAAGCAAAGAAACTGAGCACAGCCAGATGACCAGCACTCTATTCACGTAAGTTGTTGCAGGGAAAAAGCAGTGTCGTCGACGAGTCTGCGGCCTGCACAGCGGAAATAAAAGCCGTGACAGAGCTCCGCCCTCCTGCGATCCAAGCCAGCAGAGAAAGCGCATAGTGGCCCTAGAAAGAGCCGCGCTGCCTGCAGAAGCGCATCAGAACCTACAGTTCCTTCACCTCACAGTATAGG
Source organism: Amblyomma americanum (assembly GCA_030143305.2). Lineage (NCBI taxonomy): Eukaryota > Metazoa > Arthropoda > Arachnida > Ixodida > Ixodidae > Amblyomma > Amblyomma americanum. The sequence goes on along the minus strand of JARKHS020005389.1, from coordinate 30,764 downwards.
TCTCCCTCGATGTTCAGTCATCACATGCGTTCGCGTGTTTTAGGCCAAGATACTCGCAAATGGTCCTGTCTAGAAACGGACGTCAGAAAACCGCTTACAGGCGCCTCACAGAATAGAACGGCCGCGCACCGACTGCTTCAGTGCCTTTGGTACTCGAGCCTACAGCGTCACCTACGCTTGCTTGCTGCACGAGTCTCCAACGCCTACACCCGCCGATTTAATGCGCGCGGAAAGCTTGATGCTGAAGAACTTAAGACGGGAGATTGCTTTTTTTTTTATGAGTGCGGCGGACAAGTTGACAGGAATTGTGCTCAGCAGCTGTATATGCAGTGGGCCTACACTCTGCCTTAAATATGGCAGGCACCACTGAAGGAAAACGAAGGTGTAATAGAGCAAGCTGTTATTTTATTCCCGTCGCAGCAATGCGGTCGCTCACAGAAGATTGGTATATATTTTGTTGGGACGGATATGAATAGCGCACATTCCGTGTCATGCAGACGAGGTAGAGAAGCAGAGAGAGTCTGCTTTTGTTCATGACGTTGCCTCCAACATGTCCAGCCAACTCCAGAAAGGCAGTTGCACTGACTTGCACAAAAGGTGCCAGGAACTGTCTGACATGAAAGAAAGGAAGGGCGCACACAGATTTTTTTCTTCTCGTCGTACATTGAGGTGCGCGTTCGTGCTGACAGCCTACACCGTCGCAATATCAAAGCACGGAGCAGTCAAGCGAGTATCTATATATTTTCGATTGACGCAGAAAAACTTAGTTTAACTTGCACCACATTAGCACAAACTATTGCATTTTCAGGCAAGTACGCCTGTCTTAGTGGAACTCTGCAAAAAAAAAAAAAATACGATAATTCGGCATTCTGTTGCAAACAGTACTCGAGGCAACTTTAAAAGCTAAAAACCAGTGAAGCTTTCTAACGCAGTGCGGTCATGGCGCACCACGTTTTTGCGAATGTTTTATCACGCTCTGTTCAAGAGCACTCTGACACAGCGAACAAAAATGCGCAGTTGGTTGTTTAAAAGAAGGCTGACACGCTGCTACACTGGGCAATGTTGTGGGCAATGCAATGTTAAGAAAATTGCTGCTTTTTAATAAGTTTTTTCCTTCCAAGTCTTTTTATTTGCTCACTGCTATAAGTACTTTCCTCTTGATTTTAGGCTACTCTGCATTTTATGACTCGCATATCACCAATATCAACAATGTTACATTAGAACCATGCGTTCACACCGTAATACAATGACCAGTTCGTGCGAAAAAACATATTTTGTGTTTCTAGAGCGTAAAATGCAAACACCTGTTTTGCTCTTTCTACTACCTTACTGTATAACATACAAGTCTCATTTGTAAATACGAGTTGAACGCCACTCAGAATACTGTGTACATGTGATGTGATAAACATTATCCAGTAGCTCTCCCACGTCATGTGCAGAATAGCAACGTTCAAGAGATAAAAACAAACTGGTAGAGAAAATCCATTCTGTTTTAACAGAAATGTTCTATAAAGTCTCCAAAATTATCTGTTGTCCCTATATCTTGCCATACTTTGCATGCGTTATTTGTTGTTTACTGTTAAAAAGCTAATAATATTGTTGTATGATCATGTTTTTCTTCTAAAGAGACAGGCTTTCTGCGCCTAGTTCATGTTAAGTGGATTAAAGTATGTACTAGACAATAATGCCAGGTGGACAACTTCGGAAACTTGATGCATAGACAGGCACCGCTGCAAACACGCGTCTTACCCCTATTTTGCTGTGCAACTTGTTAAACAAGAAGTGCGTGTACCCAAACATTGAGACGCTTGAAATGACCGACGTCACATGCAATATCAATGTTGACAACCCTTGCATGCACACTGATGAAAGCGTTGCATGACAGTACATTAAGACACGCATTGTGGAAACACGTGAACAAAATTTCGTTGCTTTTGCCGGTACGCCTATGAAGTTAAACGCACTGCAGGCATATCACAGAGCTCAAATTACAGTTGTAAGTGGACGCCCGTCGATGCGCAGTTCACATCAGGTGTTCGCGTGCAAGGATCAGGCGATTCCTGGTGATTAGCTGTGAAGCATACCAGTGCTGTCTTCTGTCCGACAAGGCTGTCCACTCTCGCCCCTCCTCTTCGCCCTTTACTTGGAGGCATTCTGTTTGAGACTCCTTACGGGACCAAACATTCGAGGGTATACCTTCTTTGATGCGAAAGTTATGGTTGTGGCCTATGCAGACGACATCGCAGTGTTTTGTGCCGACCAGGACAGTGTGCGTGAAGTTGTTAAGGAAACCGCGGAGTTCTGCAGAGTAACTGGTAGCGCAGTAAGTTGGACAAAATGCTTACGATTCTGGCATGGAGACTGGGAACACACTCAGAATTTTTCTGCCAAATGCAATGGACGATAACCCCTGGCAAGTACCTTGGAATCCCTCTCAAGCATTACCGGAACACTAAAGAATTATGGGACGAGGAAACACAGCGAGTTAAACCTCAGACAGCTAAATGGGGAGGGCACAATTTTTACATGTTGTCGAGAACCGCTGTGTGCAATGTATTTCTGGTTGCTAAAATATTTCGTTTTGCAAGCGTTGTGCATGGCAAGAGCGGCAGTGCAGAAGCTGCACCGAGTATTTGCGACGTTTGTATGGGCCTCTACATGGGAACGTACAGGCCGGTGCAACCTATTCCATGCCGTACGGCACGGGGGTCTCGGGCTATCGCATTTATTTCTCAAACAAGTAGTTACCCGTTTTTTTTTTCTTGCGCGATCAAAGTGATCATTTTCTAAGAATAATAATACAAGTGCGATTATTTCCTTCACTGCCTGAGTATGTAGTAGCCGAGCGCCCTGACCACTGAGCCACCGCGGCGGGTCCTTTTCATTATACAGAAATACAAAAATACAAAGTCATCGCCATCTACACAATCATATTTCTTGCAGCGCAATGTCCCCCCCCCCCCTTTTTTTTACAGAAGTAGTGTTAATAAACATTCACTTTAAAAGCGTACATTTATTTCACACCGAAAAGGAAAAAGGAAAACTTTTCTACATTCCCGGCCTTCATCTTAGGCCAGGTGAAATCACGAACTGGTTAGGCACATGACATTAAAAAGAAAAACCACAACAACAAACAATTTTTAGCGGTGAAATGGAGATAGCTTTTTTGAACTTTGTTAATGTACTGAACTGTAAGAGAGATGCTGGTAAATCATCCCATTCTGCTATCGTCCTGGGAAAGTAAGAATTAGCGTACACATTAATGCGTGGGTTCGGGATTTGGTAAGAGTATTCATTGTTTGCTCTCTGATGTGTAAGTTGTTTTGGGACCAAGTAATGGGAGCTATTGATATTAAAGGAATTTCTTGAGAATGAAATAAAAATTTTAGTCTGGTCATTCGGCGACGTTCGGTTAGAGGTGGCAAATTGAGAAGACGCAGAATCTCAGTTACAGAATCAGTACGCGTATATAAGGACATAATAAATCGAGCTGCTCTTCTTTGCACACTTTCAAGTTTTTTATTAAACCACTTTCTACAGGATCCCATATAATGCAGGCATATTCTAATGTTGGTCACACATAAGTTAAATAGGCAGCTAACTTGGCAGATTGTGAGGCCAGTTTTAATCTTCGGCGCAAAAACCAGAGTTTCTTTTCAGCGGCTGAACAAATTTTGAAGTACATGATTTTTCCAGCTTAGATCTCTAGAAATGAGGACTCTGAGGTATTTAAGTGTTTCTATTGTGGTAAGTGCGGTAGACCCGAGCATATAACAGTGCTCATGGGCATGTGTGGTCCTGTTCGTGACGCGTAAAACTACTGTTTTCTCTTCATTGATTTTCATTTTCCAGCCTTGGCACCAGTTTTCGACAGCTACGGAGCATCATTAAGTGCTTTTTGATTATCGGTATTATTTATACCACAGTAGAGCGGGCAGTCATCCGCGAAAAGTCTCACTGTAACATCCTTATTAATATCGGAAGCAATGTCGTTAATATAGACTAAAAATAAAACGGGACCGAAGACGGACCTCTGAGGTACACCGGAGGTTACGCTTAATAATTCTGATTTGCTACCATTGATTTCGACAAATTGAGATCTTCCGCTCAGATAAGCTGATATCTCGTGCACAATTTTATTAATAATATCAATTAATAGTATTTTGTTAATTAAATTACTGTGTTCGACTCTGTCGAAAGCCTTTGAAAGGTCAAGGCATGTTGCATCGACTTGTTTCTTGTCGTTCAGAGCCTTTGCGAAATCATTAACTGTCTCTACTAGTTGTGTTACAGTTGACAACTGTTGCCGAAAACCATGCTGATTTGGAAAAAAAAGGCTTTTGTTGATTCAAGATGTGTATGGATTACCTTTGATATTATGTGCTCCAGAAGTTTGCAACAAACGCAAATTAAAGCTTGGCCTGTAATTTTCAACTGCCTGCCGCTTTCCAGTTTAGTGTACTGGGACCACATTAGCTGTAAGCCAGTCATTTGGGACCTGTTTCTGTTCGAGTGAGTTTTAGAATATAATGATCAGGATAATGGGTTACCCATTCCGCATACCTGCGTATAAAGGCGCTTGCTATGCCGTCCGGTCCGACAGACTTTTATCATTTATATTTAGTACAAGAGATAACACTCCTTCGTAAGTTAATTCAATATCAGGCGTTGTTGATTCTTGTATTTGTGACGATACATTCGATGACACAGTGTTCGTTGCTGGGGCGGTAAACACAGTCTGAAAAAACTTATTATGAGCGGTCGCAATCACAGAAGTATCGGTAATCACCTGATCGCCAATAACAATGCTACAAGGGTTGTTAACCCCCTGTGACAAGTGACGCCAAAATCGACGGAGAGCAGATTTCATGCAATTAGTTAATGTCTCATCATAATACTTCGTTTTCGCTTCTCTCAGCATTTGTCGTAAAAGGCTTGATAAATGAGAGATTAAACTACAATTTCTTGGCCCTTTCCTTCTTTGTCGATTAATTCTTCGTTTTAAATGAATGATATCATGCGAACTACATGGGTTATGTTTGTTTCTTTTCTTTCGTTTTGTTGGAATGTATGACCTAACACAGAGGAAGACTATGTCCTTGAATCTTAACCACATGATTTTGACGTCACCTTCTTCTTTAAAACGGCCCAAGGAAAAAGATAGATGGGAGATAATACTGGTATCACCCGCTCTGTCAAAATCAGGTACGTACATGAATGACTATCTCTTTAAGCCTTTCAGATTCAGGCTGTGTACTTATCTCTGCAAAAACTACTTTGTGATCGGACACACCCTCTTCGACATTTACTTCGTAGTTGTCGATCCGCCTGTTTAGGAACACCAAGTCTAACGTTGTTTTCACATTGCCTGCTACACGTGTACTCTCAGTCACCACCCGTGTTAAGTCGTTATTAAAGGCAAAATCCAGGAGCAATTCACTGCTTTCTGTTTCTCTCGAGTTATTTGTCAATGTATTCCAGTCAGTGCCTGCTAAATCAAAATCTCCGGAGATAATAAGCTTATGCTTTTTCGGCTTCACGTGTTCTAGGTAACACTGCAAATTTTCTAGGTACAAAACTGGTGCATTTGGTGGCCTATAGAGTGCGGCTACAAGATAAGAAGTTTTATCCAAATTTATCTGGCACCAAACACTTTCATTATCTGGAATACTATGAACGGATGAGAACTGAATGCCTTCTTTTATTATGGAAGCTTAACGCGAAACTGCTCGAAGATGTCACTTTTGTTAGAAGAGTAATAGAAAGGATTGACGATGTGTTGACAAGAGAGCCCGCGCAGTGTGCGGTCGCGTGGGAGGAACTAAAAATCCAAGTAAAAATGATGACGATTGAAAGGGGCACTATCCGACGCTAAAACGAAACGTTAAAGGAAAAAGAGCTCAAACGGCAACTTGAATGGCTAGTAAGGATGGAAGGAGCGAAACCCGGTGCGTACACTAGAGAAGTAAGCAAAATTAAAAGCGAATTGGAACTACTTGGTGTGGAAAAATACAAAGCAGCAGTGATTCGCGCATGCGCAGAAAGGTTGTGGCTGTGGGAAAGCCCAAATAGACGGACGTTGGGCGATGGAAAACGATATGCTACGAAGAAGGAAATCAAACAGATACCTTATCAAAATGAAGTTAGTTCTGATAGCGCGGTAATTGCAAGGGCATTCGTCGAGCACTATAGGTATATTTTTGGCGGCGCAAAACAAGTGCAAAGTGGCTTTGAAGAGCAGTTTCTTGCTGCCATGCCTAAGTTTGGTGACGAAACTAAAGGGAACCTAGAAGGTGCCATAAGCACGGACGAAATTGTGAGGTCTATAAAGGAATTAGCTGAAGGCAAGTCGCCCGGGCCCGATGGCTTAGGAGCAGCCTTTTACAAGGCTTCTGGGCCCGAACCGTCAGAGATCTTACAGCGTGTGTACGCTAAAGCATGTGAGAAAAATAGACTGCCCCATTCTTTCAGGACAAGTCACATGGTGCTAATACCAAAAACAGAAGACCCCTAGAAGCTGATGTCGGTTGAGTCATAAAATCCAATTACATTAACAAACACCGATTATAAAAAGTTTAATGAAAGTTTTGGCGAAGAGAATACAAACGGTAATTAAAAGTCTTGTGGGCCCTAACCAAACATGCGGAATCAAGGGCCGCACGATCACAACTAATACTCATATTGCGAGAAGTGTGTTAAAGTGCTGTGACGCGTTCGTAGGCCGAGTTGCTATGTTGCAGCTCGACCTGGCGAGAGCTTTCGACAAGGTCTCGCATTAAATAATGTTCGAGGTGCTAAAACGCATCAATATCGATAACGTGATTACTGAAGGTGTCAGGATGGTATACAGTGACTGTACAACGCGTATTGCAATAAACAGGACGCTTAGTGAACTTGTTCCTGTTCAATCATCAGTGAGGCAAGGCTGCCCACTCTCCCCACTGTTGTTTACCTTGTACCTTGAACCTTTTTGTGTGGCCCTGTTACGTCATGAAAGCATTCATGGCTTCAAACTGCAGTCATCAGAAGTTAAAGTGTTAGCTTACGCGGATGATATCGCTGTATTTTGCGGGGACAGAAGTAGTGTACTTGAGGTGGTTCAAGTAGCCGACAAATTTTGCAAACAGACGGGCTCCCAGATTAATTGGGGAAAGAGCATTGGCTTCTGGCACGGCAACTGGGATACAACTCCGGGCTATTTGGCAAATATGGCGTGGACGGCGACACCAGCTTAATACCTGGCAGTCCCGCTGCAGTATTACAAAGGAAATAACAAATATTGGAAGGCAGAAATGGAGACCTTGAAAGAAAAGACTTCATCATTGCACGTTCGTGGTTTTTCGATGTTTGCGCGGGCTACAGTGTGCAATGTATTTCTTGTGGCAAAGATTTGGTATGTATTACAAGCTCTTTTTATGTCGCGCGCGAATGTGCAAAAAATGCACAGAGCATATGCAGTGTTCATTTGGGGCTCGAGTTGGGAGAGGGTTAGTCGCTCAAATGTTTTCCATCTGTTCGCAATGGAGGACTTGGCTTATCAAATTGGTTTGTTAGACAAATTGTGTCACGGTTCTTTTTCTTGCGGAACCAAAGTGATGGTTTTTTTCGCACAATGTTGCATGTTCGACTGGCTAAAACTGTACCTGATTTCATTGTTACCACTAGTAATGCTGTGAATTGTGGTGCAACTGGTTATTTGCACGAAATTGTTGTGTCATATCGCGTACTAACAGCACATTTTTCATTAGAGTACTTGTCTTTGGTTACCAAAAAGAAGTTGTACAAAGACTTAATTGGCATCATGATGCCAGTCCCACTGTAGAGAACGATGTACTGTGGAGGACCAGGAGATGACGTTTTGAAAGAGTGAAAAAGATGCCAGTAAGATCTTCAATTAAAACTTTCTTTTTCAAGCTGCACACTAATACTCTTCTAGTAAAGGAATGGCTCGAGGACAAAGGAATTTTCGTGCCCTGGACAGTAAATTGTCTTCTGCGCAAAAAAACAAAACAGAAACCATTGAACATGTTTTCATTGAATGCTGGGATCCTATCTTTCTCTGGGACATTTTACAATGGACACTTAAAAAGGAACTAACAATCACCCTTTCAGGAATCAGGTTTTTAACTGCAGAGGCTGATGATGACACACCGTATGACATGTTCATGCTCCTGAGCCTCCACAGGTTGTGGAAGACAAGGATGGCTGTGCGACATGCAGACATCGTTGTTCGGTCTGCCCGTGAAAATTTTATTGATAGTGTTACGTACATTGCAGAAGTGTATCGCGCAAAAACGGAGCCGCCGCAATAGAAGGCTGTTCTTGACGATTTCAGACTCAGAAAATTTTAACCAAGCCAGCCCTGCCTGTACTGGTGTATTTTAGTCGTGTCTGTATTGTTTGAATTGTTGTCTAAGGAGGCAATAAAGGAAAAAAAAAGATAGTTCAGTCGGTAAAGCGTTCAGCTTTTAACCTAGCGGTCCGAGGTTCGAGCCCCCGTTCGGGCGGAGGAAGACTTTTTTTGCCCTTTTGGTGAGGGATCGCTGTACCACCCCTTTCACGGATAGTCTCCAGAAAGTCATTTGCAAAGCCACTGCTGAAAAAAGAAAGACTGAAATGCCTTAAACGTCATTTTTGAGGCGCCCATATTCGTCTGTAATGGCTGCTCTTCGTAGTGCAAGTTTGTTTTGTTCTTGCGACGGAGTAGGACAAAGGAAAGAAAAGCAGGCGTGGTAGTGTGAGCCCGGATAGCTCAGTCGGTAGAGCGTTAGGCTTTTAACCTAACGGTCCGGGGTTCGAGCCCCCGTCCGGGCGTAGGAAGTCTTTTTTGCTCTTTTTAGTGAGGGATCGCTGTTCCGCGCCTTTCGCGGGTAGTCTTCCGAAAGTCATTTGCAAAGCGACTACTGAAAAAGGAAAGACTGAAATGCCTTAAACGCCATTTTTGAGGCCCCCGTATTCGTCTGTAATGGCTGCTCTTCGTAGTGCAAGTTTGTTTTGTTCATGCGGCGGAGTAGGACAAAGGAAAGAAAAACAAGCGTGGTGGTGTGAGCCCAGATAGCTCAGCCGGTAGTGCGTTCGGCTTTTATCCTAATGGTCCGGGGTTCGGGCCCCGTCCGGGCGCGGGAAGTCTTTTTTGCCCTATCAGTGAGGGATCGCTGTTGCTCCCCTTTCACAGATAGTCTCCCGAAAGTGAATTGCAAAGCCATTGCTGAAAAAGGAAAGTCTGAAATGCCTTAAACGCCATTCTTGAGGCCCCCGTATTCGTCTGTAATGGCTGCTCTTCGTAGTGCAAGTTTGTTCATGCGGCGGCGGCGGAGTAGGACAAAGGAAAGAAAAGCAATCGTGCTGGTGTGAGCCCGGATAGCTCAGTGATTCCACTGCCGGGCGCCGAAGCGAACGGACGTGCTATCATGTGCTCCTACGGACAGACAGACAGACAGACAGACAGACAGACAGACAGACAGACAGACAGACAGACAGACAGACAGACAGACAGACAGACAGACAGACAGACAGACAGACAGACAGACAGACAGACAGACAGACAGACAGACAGACAGACAGACAGACAGACAGACAGACAGACAGACAGACAGACAGACAGACAGACAGACAGACAGACAGACAGACAGACAGACAGACAGACAGACAGACAGAAAAACTTTATTGAGCAAGTGAGTCTTAGACCCAGCTGGGTCCCTGGGCCACTGCGCGGTCCCGCACTGCATCAAGTAGGTCATGCCGGGACATGACGTCGGCAGCCCAAGTCACCGCAGCAAGCTGCGATGGCGGGTCTGTAGACATAAGCAGGAGCTCCCAGTCCTCCCAGCTCGAGATGGCGTGCTGTCCCCGAGGGGGAGGGTCAGCAGGGCAGCCGAAAAGGATATGGGAGAGTGTGGCGTGGGGGTCACCACACAGGGAGCATGCAGGGGATGTGCCACAATAGTGGGATAAAAGCTGAGGGGATGACAGAGAGCGGGTATGGAGGCGTCTGAAGAGGATCTGTTGGGAGTGCGTAAGAGAGGGGTGGGGAGGAGGGTAAGTCCGACGGTCCAAACGGGGTATTTGCGTGAGCTCCGCAAAGGTGTGCGCCCGCTCCCTCGAGAATCCTGGATCGAGACTGTCCTGAGCCCGGCAAATCAAAGCTCGGGCCAATTTATCGGCAGCCTCGTTTCCAGGGTTCCCAGAGTGAGCCGGCACCCACTGAAGCTCTACCCTGCGCGGTAAATTTTGGGTAGGGGTGTTCAAGAATTGCCAGGCAGGGTTGTGAATCCTGCCCCTGGCAAAGTTGGACAGAGCCGTTTTGGAATCGCTGAAGATGTATTGGGCGTCCGAATGTGCAAGGGCTAGGGCGATGGCGGTCTCCTCTGCCTCCTCAGGCGTGGAGCCCGAGGGAAGACGGTGATGCTCCGACGGAGCGGTGTCAGCGGGCGTTGCTGGTCGCGGAAACAGGTTTTTTGCTGCTTCCGAAGAAGATTACCAGGTCATCTTGCCAACGCTGCCAATAGGAAAAATTGTTTTGAACACCATCTTTATGGACGATGATCCGAGGAACAGGCCTTATCGTGTCGACTATTTCCGGGATGCGCTGGTTTGTTTAGGTATGCTCCCCGAAGTGCTGGCTTTGGGGGCGTACCAGATGAACCATGTGTGGGCTGTCACCATGAAGAGCGCCGAAGCGACGAAGAAGCTTTTGACTTCCAGCGATGTTAAAGTGAAGAACAGCCACTGTATCCTCGTAGATCCGAACAACCAAGACCTTCGGCTTAAGATTGAATGGGTGCTGTACGGCGTCGCTGACGAGGATGTGCACGAGGCTCTGTCCCCGTACGGAAAGGTGGCGGGCTCAAGGCGTGGTGGACAAAGGAACCACTGAAAGCAGGAGTCAAGACTGACGACATTCCACACCAGCTGAGAATATCAGGTGAGCTCGCGCTTATTTTTGTGCCGGGAAGGCCGCCGCTTTGCTTGCGGTGCAAGTCGACCGGGCACATTCGACGGGATTGCAAGGTGCCACGCTGTAGCCTTTGCCGTCGCTTCGGACATTATGAGGGGCAGTGTGTGAAAACTTACGCAAGTGCGGCGGGGCCTGGAAAAGGTGGTGGTTTCACGGAGTACTTAATGGATGAAGCGGAGGCAGAAGAGGCGTCAGGGGCCCAACGGGGTCTCAGAGAAACGGATGCGGTGGCCAGCTCGTCTCATTCTTCTGAGCAGGTGCCTAAAAACCGTGAGAAAACTGTTCAGGCACCACCCACCGTGCAACATGAACATGCTCCTGCACGGGAAACGAGCGAACCAGAGAATTCCTTAGGCGACGGTTTGGGGGCCGTTGCCACGGATGACGCAGGCCTCATGGACGCGAGTAAGGATGTGTACAGCAGCAGTGCGGTGAAGCGTACTCGTGAGGATGACAGCATCTTGACAGGTACTTCAGAGAACGCCGAGAATGAGGAACCGCCCGCAAAGACGGTCCTAACTCGGCGCCAAAGCTTCAAGCCAAAGCCTACCATCCCACCGGAACGGCGACCTGAGGGAACTACGCCCCCGTCATGACGGGGAAAAGTGTTTTCGTTACCAGCGTGGAACTAAGAGGTGTCTGTGGCGCCGGTGGCGGTTCCGAGACACCTAAGCAGTTGCCGGGGCGCCAACCACTAGACCTTTGGAGCGATGTTGTGGCACAGGGGACGTCTTTATGCGCGTACGAGCTAAAGGTGAGACCATGCGGCTCTTTTCACTATTTGCGAACATGGCAACAAATTCCATCACAGCACTGCGTGTAGCCACTTTTAACGTGCGAGGGCTGTCTGCGCGGCGTAAGCAGTATCAAGTGAGACGTGTTTTTTTTAGAAAATAACAGATTTAATTGCAGTGCAGGAGAAGGTTGAAAGCGAAGAGCAGACGAACCGCATGGTCGAGCCTTTTAGAGAAAGATACGACGTATGTGTGTGCAATCCTGTTGGGGCTTCGGGAAGTTGTGCATTGTTTGTTCGCAAATCCTTGACTGTTATTTTTGAAGAATTGACTGTGTGTGAAAACGGTAGATTCATTGTATGTGATTTTTCTTTGTCAAATGTTGAGTGGAGTATTATCTACGTTTATGCGCCAAATAGGGAAGAACGTAGATTGTTTTTTTTTTGCAAACGTAGGGCCTTATCTTAAATGTGACAGATATGTTATTTTTCTTGGAGTCTTCAACTGCGTATTCAGATCCGAAGACAGAGTTGGTAGGGAAGTCGTACGAGATAAGAGTGTACATTTTTTGACTAACCCTTGAAAATGACTTGGAGGATATTGGATACGCTTTATCGAGTGGTGATATACCAGAGTTCACGCACTTCCAGCGGACAAGCCATGCGAGACTCGATAGACTGTATGTGTCCGCTGATCTTTTGCCAGTGTGCACGCGCTATGAAGTCAAACATGTATCTTTCAGCGATCACAGTATAGTAAGCACCACAATAGGATTAAAGCAAACGAAGTCGCTGTTCAACTGGGAGTTATGGAAATTGAATGTTAGACTGCTACAAGACGAAGTTTTCCTAATTAAAGTTAAGGAAAGTATTCAGCGTCTACTGGAAGCTCAGCCAGAGAGATCAATCGAAATGTGGGAACAGTTTAAAGAACAAATAAAGACAAAAGTCATTGAAAGAAGTAGCCTCCTATACGGCACAATCAAAGGAAAAAAGAATTGCAATGTGACCTAAAATTTGCCCTGGGTTTGGAAAGTGCGCATCCAGGCAGGTATACGAAGGAAACTAAAGAACTCAAACATAAATTAGAAGCTATCGCCCCAGAAAAGCACATGGGAGCCGTTGTGCGGGCACGTGCCGAGAGACTGCTTTTAGGGGAGGCACCAACGATGCGGTCGCTATCAGACGAAAAGAGATACGCAGCAAAGAATGTAATCAAACAGATAAGGCAAGGGAATTCTGTGACCAGCGACCCAGATTTAATCCAGCAAGCTTTTGTAGATCACTACCGTGATTTACCAAGTCAGAAGAGAAGTGTAGACGACGGATTTGAACACGAATTTCTATGCCGAAGATAGATCAGGATGTGACGTCTGCGCTAGAAGAGCCAATCATGATGGAAGAGATAAGGACAGAAATTGGTGAACTCTGCCTTGGCAAAACAACTGGACCAGACGGCATAGGCGCGGTGTTTTATAAGTCATTCAAGAACGAACTAGCAGCTGCACTGCACCGCGTACTGAAGCAGGCTTATGACGAAAAGCGACTGCCCCTGTCTTTTCGGAGAACGCACGTCGTGCTTATTCCTAAAACAGACGACCCTGTGAAACAGCTCTCAGTAACATCGTATCGCCCCATCAGCCTGGCAAACGTGGATTATAAAATTTTCATGAAGGCTTTGGCGAAAAGACTCCAGCGAGTGATGAAACAAATAGCTGGACCCCACCAGACATGCGGGATTAAAGGAAGATCAATTTTTACAAATATACATGTGGCCAGAAGCATCATGGAGTGTCGTGATGCAAGGGGGGAACGTGTCGCCATGATGCAGATTGATTTGCAAAAGGCCTTTGATCGCGTCGTGCATGAAATTCCCCTCAGCATATTAGAACACGTAAATGGAGGTTAGGTGATACTGGAAGGCGTTAAAATGTTATATGTCGAGAGTTTCAGAAGCCTTATTGTCAACAAGTGCATCACAACACCCTTTGAAGTGGTACAGCCGCCGCGGTAGCTGAGTGGTTATGGCGCTCAGCTGCCGGCCCGTAAGACGCGGGTTCGATCCCGGCCGCGGCGGTCGAATTTCGATGGAGGCGAAATTCTAGAGGCCCGTGGGCTGTGCGATGTCAGTGCACGTAAAAGAACCCCAGGTGGTCGAAATTTCCGGAGTCCTTCACTACGGCGTCCCTCATAGCCTGAGTCGCTTTGGGACGTTAAACACCCATAAACCAAAACCTTAGAAGTGATGACATCAGTGAAGCAAGGATACCCACTATCTCCTCTGTTGTTTGCGATATACTTGGAACCGTTTTGTTTGAAGGTTATTCAAAGTGAACAAGCGAGGGGTTTCCGCCTAATGGCGAGTGAAGTTAAACTCTTAGCTTGCGCTGATAATATTGCAGTTTTTTGTACAGACAGGGACAGCATCAACGAAACAGGAAGCATTGTAAACAAGTTTTGTAGAATGTGTTATGATCGGAGGCCCCGACAGCGGGAACAGACGAGCCCGGCAGGCGCCATCGAACTATGCTTGACCCAAAGGTGCTGTCGTCCTGAGAAGAGGATTAGGAACGGCTCCTGGCGACTGTGCGCTGTGACGAAAGGCCTCTCATCCCTTCGTCCGGAGTATGGAATGCGGCATTGCTCCCAAACTGCCCTCACGTGGACCGGCAGAAAGACGCGAAAAAAGGCGCCGAACCCGCCTCGCTCGCTTGCACGTGCGGCCAGACAAAGCGGGGGCGGACACGGCTGATTCATCTTACCCTCGGGAATGCCCGGGGGCGTCAGGACGCATCTTTACACGGAGAGCGTCACAACCTGCTAAGCCAGCGACCTTGTGAACCTGCTCAACCGGTCGGAAACAGGATTCCAGGAACTCAAGGCGCCAGGATTCCTCATCGCCTGTGCACGTGTTTGTGGGGGCGGAGTGGTCACGGGGTTAGGGAAGAGACTATGAAGAGTGTGTCTTCCGATTGGACGCTTGATCAGCCACCGGTTTCCCTAGCTAGGTGCCTAGGGAATATCCACTGTATTTAAGCCGCGATTTGGCTGGTTTCAAGCACTCCATCTCTGACCTTTGGGTCTCCCTGGTTCTGTTGTAAATATGTAGCACTTCATCTCCGACTTTTGGGGTCCCTGCTTCTCTTGTAAATATGTAAATAAACCTTCAAGTTTCCCAACCCTCCTGAAGGCTTCCCTCCGTCGTCTGCCGAGTTCATCGTCATGCGGTGAAGACCTCGGTCCCTATACCCCAAGCATATCAACTGGTTGGCAGCGGTGGGATGGTCTGCGCCTGGTCCTGACTCTGGTATGGTAAGTGCGCGGTCTTTCTCTTGGAGCATTGCCAGGTTTTACAACTTTGGAAGATTGTTAGCCAAGGTAATCGAAGGTTGGTATAAGAGGCAGCCGGGGCTCCTCTGACCACGTGAGTAGAGACTTGCCGTTGCTTAAATAGTCATGGACTGGAAGAAGCTGCGCAAACCAGACCTAGTTCTCGTATGCGGGGAATTGAGCATTGATTGTGGGTCGATCCGTAGAAAACCTGAATTGATTAGGGCAATTGACGATTTCGGTGCTGACGAGGAGGAGATAGTAGAATGTTGGGAGCTAATTAAGGAAAGGGAACAAAAGAAGCGAGAGGATGAACAAAAAAAGCGCGAAGAGCAGGAAAGAGAGCACGAAAGGAAGCGCGAAGAGCACGAAAGAAAGCGCGAAGAGCAGGAAAGGGAGCACGAAAGGAAGCGCGAAGAGCATGAAAGAGAGATCGAGAAAAGACGGCTCGATCTGCAGATAGCTCAAGCTGCACAGGCAGAACGCACTAAGCTAGAGGTGCCGAACACAGTGGCAAGCCAGGCAGTATCAAAAATAAAAATAAAGGACCTCTTGCAACCGTACAAACTTGGAGAGGACATAGGGCTCTTTCTCGTGAACTTTGAGCGGGCATGTGAAAGTTGCGAGTACCCGACCGAGTCTTGGCCGCAGAAACTTCTGACCATTCTTCCATGTGAGGCGGCCACAGTACTCGCTCGTCTGGCAAAAGAAGAGGCGGCAGACTATACTAAAGTAAAGGCAGCACTCCTAAAAAAGTATCGCCTGTCCGCAGAGGCCTTTCGGCGCCGCTTCAGGGAAGCAAGAAAACAGCCTGATCAGTCATTTCCGGATTTTGCGTATAACCTTAAGGCAGACCTGAAGGAATGGCTTAAGGGAGAACAGGCTTACCGAGGCTTACACGGCTGATTCATCTTACCCTCGGGAATGCCCGGGGGCGTCAGGACGCAACTTTACACGGAGAGCGTCACCACTTGCTAAGCCAGCGACCTTGTGCACATGATCAACCCGTCGGGAAACACATTCCAGGACGCCTCTTTCCCACGGAGGGGGTCACCGCCTGCTAAGCCTACGACCTTGCGAACCTGCTCAACCGTTCGGAAACAGGATTCCAGGAACTCAAGGCGCCAGGATTCCTCATCGCCTGTGCACGTGTTTGTGGGGGCGGAGCGGTCACGGGGTTAGGGAAGAGACTATGGAGAGTGTGTCTTCCCATTGGACGCTTGATCAGCCACCGGTTTCCCTAGCTAGGTGCCTAGGGAATATCCACTGTATTTAAGCCGCGATTTGGCTGGTTTCAAGTACTCCATCTCTGACTTTTGGGTCTGCCTGGTTCTGTTGTAAATATGTAGCACTTCATCTCCGACTTTTGGGGTCCCTGCTTCTGTTGTAAATATGTAAATAAACCTTCAAGTTTCCCAACCCTCCTGAAGGCTTCCCTCCGTCGTCTGCCGAGTTCATCGTCATGCGGTGAAGACCTCGGTCCCGATACCCCAAGCATATCAAATGTCAGGAAGCAATGTGAATTGGGGTAAATGCTTGGGTTTTTGGCACTGGAGCTGGGAGACCAAACCTTTCTCGTTCCAAAGCATTCAATGGACTGAATCACTAGGAAACTATTTAGGGGTACCTCTTGAACATTACAAGGACGCTACTGAATATTGAAATCGCGAAACTGACAGAGCGAGCGAGAGAACACTAAACTGGGGAGGACGAGAGTTGTCAGTGTTTGCTCGGACAACAGTATGCAACTTGTTTATAGTGGCGAATATTTGGTATGTGCTTGAATTTATGTGCATGAAGCGTGTAAATGTTCAGAAACTGCACAGAGTTCTCGCCGTTTTTGTGTGGGTCTCTACATGAGACCGAACGAGTCGGACCAATGTGTTCCGGTCGGTCAGAGGGGGAGGTGTGGGGCTATCCCATTTGTTTTTGAGACAGGTCGTCTCCAGATTTATGTTTCTGCGGGACTAAAGTGTCTCTTAAGAAGCGTTATACAAGTTAGGCTACGTGAACTCCTCAATTTCGTTGTGTCGACGAGTGACGTAAGAAGCACTTGCGTTCGCGGTTTTTTATTTGAGGTTGTTGCTGCTTTCCAGATATTGAAAGCTCGTTTTTCTTTAGAATTTTTGTGTTCTTTCTCTAAGAAGCAATTGTACAAGGATATATGTGATTTAATGATGTCCATGCCTTTGTATCGTTCCATATACAGTGCAGGTCCAGGAGGAGACGTCGTAAAAAGAGTTAAAAAGATGTCAATTCGTTCTTCAGCCAAAACATCTTCTTTCAGCTCCACAGCAATACATTGCCGGTAAAACCCTGGCTTGAAGCTAAGGAAATCTTTGTTCCGTGGTATACAAGCTGTCTACTGTGTAGAAGGCCAGAGGCCACAGAACATATCTTACTTGAGCGTTGGGATGCCATATTCCTGTGGGACATCCTTCAAAGAACCTTAAAAAGGACCTCCCGTTGTCACCTCGTGGCATCCGTTTAATACCTGTCAAAAATCTTGGTAGCATACCTCTAGATATGGTCATGCTACTGGGCCTGCACAGTCGGTGGAAAGTGCGCATGACAGTACGGAATGCCGACATTGATATTCGCCCTGCGAGGCAGTACTTTATTGAGAGCATTTTAAATGTCAGAGATGCATTCAAGTCCCAAAATGACCCCCCCAGAATGGATTTGTATAATGAACGAATTTGCAAACGTGTAACGTTTCTAATGAACGCTCCGCCCAATGTGGGAGGACGTATTTTAACATTTCATGTACAGTAACCTTGATTTTTGCCAAACCAGCAATAAAGAAAAAAAGCCCGGACAGCTCAGTCGGTAGAGAGTTGGGCTTTTAACCTAACGGTCCGGGGTTCGAGCCCCACTTCGGGCGGAGGAAGACTTCTTTTGCACTTTTAGTGAGGGATCGCTGTTCCGCCCCTTTCACGGATAGTCTCCCGAAAGTCTCTTGCAAAGCCAATGCTGAGAAAGGAAAGACTGAAATGCCTTAAACGTCAGTTTTGAGCCCCTTCCCCCCCTCATATTCGTCTGTAATGGGGACTTTTCGTAGTGCAAGTTGATTTTGTTCATGCGGCGGAGTGGGACAAAGGAAAGACAAGCAAGCGTGCTGCTGTGAGCCCGGATAGCTCAGTCGGTAGAGCGTTAGGCTTTTAACCTAACGGTCCGGGGTTCGAGCCCCCGTCCGGGCGGAGGAAGTCTTTTTTGCCCTTTTAGTGAGGGATCGCTGTTCCGCCCCTTTCACGAATAGTCTCCCGAAAGCCATTTGCAAAGCCACTGCTGAAAAAGGAAAGACTGAAATGCCTTAAACGTCATTTTTGAGGCGCCCCATATTCGTCTGTAATGGCGACTTTTCGTATCGCAAGTTTATTTTGTTCAAGCGGCGGAGTAGGACAAAGGAAAGAAACGCAAGCGCGTTGCTGTGAGCCCGGATAGCTCAGTCGGTAGAGCGTTAGGCTTTTAACCTAACGGTCCGGGGTTCGAGCCCCCGTCCGGGCGGAGGAAGTCTTTTGGGATCGCTGTTCCGCCCCTTTCACGGATAGTCTCCCGAAAGCCATTTGCAAAGCCACTGCTGAAAAAGGAAAGACTGAAATGCCTTAAACGTCATTTTTGAGGCGCCCCATATTCGTCTGTAATGGCGACTTTTCGTATCGCAAGTTGATTTTGTTCATGCGGCGGAGTGGGACAAAGGAAAGAAACGCAAGCGCGTTGCTGTGAGCCCGGATAGCTCAGTCGGTAGAGCGTTAGGCTTTTAACCTAACGGTCCGGGGTTCGAGCCCCCGTCCGGGCGGAGGAAGTCTTTTTTGCCCTTTTAGTGAGGGATCGCTGTTCCGCCCCTTTCACGGATAGTCTCCCGAAAGCCATTTGCAAAGCCACTGCTGAAAAAGGAAAGACTGAAATGCCTTAAACGTCATTTTTGAGGCGCCCCATATTCGTCTGTAATGGCGACTTTTCGTATCGCAAGTTTATTTTGTTCATGCGGCGGAGTAGGACAAAGGAAAGAAACGCAAGCGCGCTGCTGTGAGCCCGGATAGCTCAGTCGGTAGAGCGTTAGGCTTTTAACCTAACGGTCCGGGGTTCGAGCCCCCGTCCGGGCGGAGGAAGTCTTTTTTGCCCTTTTAGTGAGGAATCGCTGTTCCGCCCCTTTCACGGATAGTCTCCCGAAAGCCATTTGCAAAGCCACTGCTGAAAAAGGAAAGACTGAAATGCCTTAAACGTCATTTTTGAGGCGCCCCATATTCGTCTGTAATGGCGACTTTTCGTATCGCAAGTTGATTTTGTTCATGCGGCGGAGTGGGACAAAGGAAAGAAACGCAAGCGCGTTGCTGTGAGCCCGGATAGCTCAGTCGGTAGAGCGTTAGGCTTTTAACCTAACGGTCCGGGGTTCGAGCCCCCGTCCGGGCGGAGGAAGTCTTTTTTGCCCTTTTAGTGAGGGATCGCTGTTCCGCCCCTTTCACGGATAGTCTCCCGAAAGCCATTTGCAAAGCCACTGCTGAAAAAGGAAAGACTGAAATGCCTTAAACGTCATTTTTGAGGCGCCCCATATTCGTCTGTAATGGCGACTTTTCGTATCGCAAGTTTATTTTGTTCATGCGGCGGAGTAGGACAAAGGAAAGAAACGCAAGCGCGTTGCTGTGAGCCCGGATAGCTCAGTCGGTAGAGCGTTAGGCTTTTAACCTAACGGTCCGGGGTTCGAGCCCCCGTCCGGGCGGAGGAAGTCTTTTTTGCCCTTTTAGTGAGGAATCGCTGTTCCGCCCCTTTCACGGATAGTCTCCCGAAAGCCATTTGCAAAGCCACTGCTGAAAAAGGAAAGACTGAAATGCCTTAAACGTCATTTTTGAGGCGCCCCATATTCGTCTGTAATGGCGACTTTTCGTATCGCAAGTTTATTTTGTTCATGCGGCGGAGTAGGACAAAGGAAAGAAACGCAAGCGCGCTGCTGTGAGCCCGGATAGCTCAGTCGGTAGAGCGTTAGGCTTTTAACCTAACGGTCCGGGGTTCGAGCCCCCGTCCGGGCGGAGGAAGTCTTTTTTGCCCTTTTAGTGAGGAATCGCTGTTCCGCCCCTTTCACGGATAGTCTCCCGAAAGCCATTTGCAAAGCCACTGCTGAAAAAGGAAAGACTGAAATGCCTTAAACGTCATTTTTGAGGCGCCCCATATTCGTCTGTAATGGCGACTTTTCGTATCGCAAGTTTATTTTGTTCATGCGGCGGAGTAGGACAAAGGAAAGAAACGCAAGCGCGCTGCTGTGAGCCCGGATAGCTCAGTCGGTAGAGCGTTAGGCTTTTAACCTAACGGTCCGGGGTTCGAGCCCCCGTCCGGGCGGAGGAAGTCTTTTTTGCCCTTTTAGTGAGGGATCGCTGTTCCGCCCCTTTCACGGATAGTCGCCCGAAAGCCATTTGCAAAGCCACTGCTGAAAAAGGAAGGACTGAAATGCCTTAAACGTCATTTTTGAGGCGCCCCATATTCGTCTGTAATGGCGACTTTTCGTATCGCAAGTTTGATTTTGTTCATGCGGCGGAGTAGGACAAAGGAAAGAAACGCAAGCGCGCTGCTGTGAGCCCGGATAGCTCAGTCGGTAGAGCGTTAGGCTTTTAACCTAACGGTCCGGGGTTCGAGCCCCCGTCCGGGCGGAGGAAGTCTTTTTTGCCCTTTTAGTGAGGGATCGCTGTTCCGCCCCTTTCACGGATAGTCTCCCGAAAGTCATTTGCAAAGCCACTGCTGAAAAAGGAAAGACTGAAATGCCTTAAACGTCATTTTTGAGGCCTCCCCAATATTCGTCTATAATGACGACTTTTCGTAGTGCAAGTTGATTTTGTTCATGCGGCGGAGTAGGACAAAGGAAAGAAACGCAAGCGCGCTGCTGTGAGCCCGGATAGCTCAGTCAGGTAGAGCTGGAGTTGTGACAGACGAATTTAATAAAGTAACGCATGATGGGGGGTATTGCCAGAACTTGGGAAGCAGTGGGAAAATTGCAAACAACAGATAAAAATGAAAGCCACGTCAAGAGAGCTTAAATGAAGGTCCATGCTTGACAAATTAGCGCAGAAAAACAAAGCGCCGGGATTATTCATGGAAGGCGTTAGAAAACAACCAAGCAAAAGCTCGAGTCGATAGAAGAACACGGTTATCGCGGTGCGCTTGTGCCCGCGAGAGCCGAAGGATTTGCTTTTGGTGAGACGCCCTCAAAACGGGCGTTGGGAATGGAAAGAGGGCATGCTCGACGCAACCACATGGCGGAAATTGAATGAGGTGGGACCATCGCGTCCGGCGACAGTAATATCGCACGTGATTTTTTTATTACTGTCAAGCACTTTTCGCTTTACGGCACTTCGGCAGGTATAGATTTAAAGAGCATTTTTTAGGGGCTAGGCCTCATTAGATGACGAGCTTAAAACCTGATTATTAATGAGAAAAATTGTATGGCTCATTTGTGTCCGCAAAACCTTTCAGCCAAAATTGTCAGAAAAACTTGTTCGCAAAATGTGTCCACACGATAACGTCACTCCAGATGAATTAATGTGTAAAACTTTAATGATAACGAGTAATAATTTAATGGCATTATATGCCGTGATGAAGAATGGTGTCTTCGCCGTTAAATAGTAAAATCAATTAAGAAAAATAGGTTAGTTAGTAAAGTTGAAAACAACGAAATGAAAGGCGGTGACGTCATCACTAATTACTTATGGAAAGAGACGCACGGCGCAAAAGTGCGTCCGCCGAAGCGACGACGCTGGTTTGAGAAACAGATATCGCAGGTGCAGGGTAAATCCCAGTGATGTCGTCACTGTTTGACCTCATGTGGTGGCAGTTATCTAGAATACGTTCACCAAAATTTTGAGCAACCGTTCGTCGTACAGCATTCTTGGTGATGTCACTGCTTTTCTCTTTGTATATAGCTTATATGTTTTAGTCAAGTTGGAGGCCAGCTTGCGGCAGGGGTTCGGACCAATGACATAAGCACCTTCAATTGCACGCTTTCTGAGACTTCCAACAGGCTTTCGAACTGATGATATATGCACCTTCAGTTGCATGCTGTAAGGCGCGGTTGAGGTGTCCACCGAGACGTCGAGATCTGAGAGCTACTGCGCTCTTTCCTTTGCGTTCGCATTCCTCCACATAAGCAAACTGAAGTGCCCTCAGACCTTTTTTTTCTGGTTTGGGAGTTTATCATACGAAAGTGACTGCGGCTAAGAGGCAAAACGCGCGCGCGCGCGCGCGCGCGCACACACACACACACACACACACACACACACACACACACACACACACACACACACACACACACACACACACACACACACACACACACACACACACACACACACACACACACACACACGCACGCACGCACACACACACACACACGCGCACGTGCACACGCACGCACACGCACACGCACACACACGCGCACGCGCACACGCACGCACACACACGCACACGCACACACACACACACGCGCGCACACACGCGCACACACGCGCACGCACAGCGCACGCGCGCGCACACACACACACGCACGCACGCACACGCACGCACGCACGCACGCACGCGCACACGCGCACGCACACACACACACATGTGGCAGTTGAGTAATAACTAGGTCGTGAGAGGTTGCTCGGGAAGCAACCTTGGTCTCACAAGCCCGACCGATGACAGCACCAGCCATCCGTGAACAATGGATCTGAACACCGGAACCGAAGTGAGAACCGAAGTGCTAGCACACCCATTTAGCATTTGGCCTAACTACGGAAAGCGACCGTCAATTTTTTACTTGACATGTGAACATCTAAGCCAGAGAGAGAGTAAACTAATATTCGTCGACCAAAGTGTGGTGGCAGTCTGTGGGGGTGCAGCCTCGTCAGGTGGCCACTAATCTGTGGCGTTCGGCGACCTCTGTTGCTCTGTCGACGACCCTGAGCTGGACGCCACGTCGCAACTCCTCCCACTGTACGAGATTCCATAGCTGCCGGACCTCCGACGGAATGTGCTGACACTTGTAAGGATACTCATGCACTAGCTGTGTTGTCAACCCACATCCTGCGACTATCTAAAATTTCTTTGAATAAAATTCAGCATCCTACTAGCCCTGTGCACCAAGTTGTGAATGTGTGCGTTTCGGGAACAATCAAATGACGGCGTTACACTTAAATACTTGTGTGCAGATTCTCTGCGTATTTGATCGTTATTAACTATATACAGGGAATCAGCAGGTTTTTTTTCTTTTTCATGAAACCTACCTGTACACAATTTGTAATACACAGATTCACCTTTCAAGTGGAACGCCATGACAGAGCTGGCAAACTGTGGCGTTTGTAAGCATAAAATATATAATTTTCCTTACACAACGCAGTCCTCGCAAAAAAAAAAAAACGCAGAGCGGATGAACTGCCCGGAGATATATAACTGTCACACGCCAAAAACCAGGGTGGTCCAAAAACCGAGCTAAGTTTCGAATAACATGTGGCCGTGCAAAATCCATGCAAATTCCAGACATTGTGGAAGAGATAACCAAAAATGGTTACAATTTCTTTATAAAAATTGCTCCATCCCTTCTCACGACCTTATCTTCGCACAGGGACATGCACAGAATTAACCCACATTTATAGATATTTTATTTTTAGTTTAAAACTGCATAGTCCAGCTCTGAACGGTCCATGGTGCCCTACTGGGAAAAACATGCATAGCGACACGACGCAGATCACGCATAGAGCAAACAGGGACGGCGTGTGTCACCAGCTGTCGCCACGCCTGCTGGCGCGCACGGTGACAGGCGCCGTGCGATGGCGCGAGCGCAACGTTACACCGCGCAGGAAGCCAGGTCCGCCGCCCGGCGTTCTCACGCGCCAAGAAGCACCAGGGCGCGCGGATGTTTACGGCTCCCTGAGCGTCCGGGCGCAGAGCGCGGCGTCTCATCTTCGCAGCTCTGCACCGGCGATGGTGGCGGCGAAATTCTGCGCCGCAGCCGCCGCGGATGCGAACAGCAGCAACGCACCCCCCCCCCCCCCCCTGAACTCTCATCCTCCAATAATGTTTTATTACTTCTTGTTTTGCTCTGTTCTGTATCGGATTACATGTCACGTGATTGGGGCGGTGCAAGCACCACCTTCCGATTGCGATTTGCTTACATTGCGTGAGTCATGCCGCATTGCTCTCTGCACCCCAGGAAGCCTTGTTGAAAGAATATGCGACCGGGAAAAAAAAAAACGTTGCCTGCCACACATGCGATGTGGTGATAGCGGGTGGGCCGCGGCACATACCGCGCGGTCGAAACACAAAACGAGAAAAAGAAGATAAACAGAGCAAGGAGAGAAAATGATAGATTACGGACAATGTGTGCATGCGGCTCGCGTACCATGCAACTTGGAAAAGCCTTTCAATAAATTTTCATGAGCACGCTGTGGGAATACGTGACTACCACTACCTCACGCCTTTCGCCGGACTGATGCATCTTATGATGCTCGGCCACAGGGACCGCATCATCGGCTTTTCTAAGACTCTATTCGATCAGCCAACTCTTTTCATTGATATAACCAAGCCCGTTGTTTCAATCACATAACTATTTCCTGTTTAACGCCTTGAAGCAATAAACAACGGCAAGAAAGAAAGCACTATCTTCGTTTTTTTTTATATATGTGGGCGTGTTCAGGTAAGCACCGTAATCGAAGTCCCATGACCACTTTTTCTTCTCAATCAAATTTTGATATATAATTGGCAAATGGGCCGAAACAAGGGAATGAGGTTTTTTTTGCAACAAACGCTGTAGTTTTCTTGCGAGAAAAATCGTATATCTCAAAATGTGAAAAAGTCGCTTTTGCGATTTCGCAAAATCGCAAGTTTAGATTTCTGCAGAAAGAAAAAAAATTTGTGGAACCTGAAGATTTTTGTCGTAAGTATGTGTTAACTCCACTGCTGTCGGCAGTGCAAAATATTTTTGGCTCTTATCAATTTTGCGGAATAAAAACCGCTAACATAGCTAAAAAAATTATGGTGTTCAAGAATTTCGAAAACTTTCCAATTTTGACTCGAATTAAAAAAAAAATTGGGGGTCTTCTTTACCACATTCTTAAAGAAGAATATCTGACAGCATTAGGTTACCTGTTAGGATGTCTACCAGTTGGAACCCATTCCAGTGACCTTATATGGTACGCATGAGCACCTTCTAGAATGTTCGAGTAGCAGTAAAAACGCCTTTATTGACTAGGAATGAAGTCTTCCATTGAATAGCCATATGGAACATACTCATCCGACCCACTAATCCACCTTAATCCACTTTCTGGGGTGGGCCAACGTGCCATCATGGGCACGTTGTGGTAGCATGGCGTCACACGGGCACGTGATTTATCTCGACCAGTCAGGAAATTTCGTGACAGAGAAGCGGGAATCCCTGCAGGAATCCGTCTCGAAGAGGAAACTGCCGCTACCGCGTGCGTGGAATTAAGCACATTCGGTGTCCTGCCCAGGATAGGGTGCGCGTGGTACCGGAGAATGTTTAAAAAGTGAATCAGAGTTAGTTCCTTCAAAGCATATCAAATTTCGGAGCTCATCTACCGAGCATTCGAGCACCCAGAGGAGCGGGCATCCAGGCACCCTAAGATGCACGCCAAAAAGGGCACGTACTTTCGCAAGGACTACTGGGAGTATTTGGCCGACGGCGCAGCGAATAGCGTTGCGCAGCGTTGCTGGGCGCAACGGCTCCGTCTGCTGCATTGCCTGCTGCGCAATCGCATCGAGACGGCGGCTAAGGGGGGGGTGGGGGGGGGGGTAAAGTAGGGGGGAATCTTTACGTCCCGCTTCAACGTGGCGTAACGGCCTCTCCTGAATTATTTCCATCTTTCGTGATTACGGAAAACTTTAGAAGAATCGCTGCCGGCGAGAGTCAGCGAGAGCTGGCGCCTCAAGGCGCATGCGCGAAAAGAGCAGCCGGACGTGCTTACTGCGCATGCGACTTTGCCGCTGATTTTCTCCAGCTGTAGGCTACAGCGCGTCGCGAAGCGCGGAGGTGCAGTACAGCACACGGGTCTCTAGCATTTCGCCTCCATCGAAATGCGATCGCCGCAGCCGGGATCGAACCCGCGTTTCTCGGTTCAGCAGCAGAGCACCATAACCACTGAGCCACAGCGGCGGCCGTGCCGAAAGTCCCGTATCAAAATACATGGTAGGGTTTCAGTGACAGCCGGCTTTTTTTCGTATTTGTATATGAAAAAAAGCCTACTCTGATCTCTACCATTGTGTGCTGGCCATTCCATTCTCCTTTCCAACAGTGTAATGATCCTTCCGGGTTTATTAATGCGAAAGCATTATAGGCAATGTCGGCACTGGAAGTGTCCGTGAACCGTGATAGCAAGAGTGGTGTGGTGAATTATAAAGTCAGTGATTAAACAATATCGAGTCAGAGTCATAACATTATTTATTGACAACGAACCTAATTAACTACCACAATGAACAACACTAATAAACTCAACTAATCAGATGTCATTTAATAAGTGTGATTAACGGGGTATTTTAATAATACTCATTAATTGGGGCTAATTAGTTAGACCTTGTAACGTCATATAAGTGTGAAGTCATCTCATAGACGTCACGCCTACAACCAATTATAGTAAAGCAAATAATCGAGCCCTGGATGTCGGTGTCTGAGAAGTAGGATGCATATGCAGGTTTTCAAATAGTTTTAGAACATTCCATATGACGTCATATGGACAAGAGCTACCAAAGTCGACTAGGAGTCACCAACGTCGCGGCAAACACCAATGCTTTCGCATTTCTCCACTGGAGTGTCTGCAAGTTTTTTTTCTCCTCGACATATGGGGCCCCGGACTAGGGGCACCACCTAGGGGCACTTCCCGCCGACAGAAATGATTTAACGCGATAGCGTTATAAGCCCCGTTGTCCAGAAAATCCGGTGTCGGCGTCGGCGCTGTGAGCGAAAAATCACGACCATTGCTCTGGCAGGTGGGCCACCTAGGTCATGTGACCTTGCTACGTCATCACAACCTGCCCATCGAATAGTGAGCAAACTGCCCACCGTGGCAGGTGGCAGTTAATGATTGGTCGCTCGGGAAGAGCAACCTGGGTCGCACAAGGACCCACCGCTGGAAGCACCCGCCATCGCATGGCAGTGGCGCATCGCTCCATCGCTGCACCACTGCGCCAGGAGGGGGATGAGGACTTCCAGGAATCTATGAATGTAGAGAATGCCCCCTCCAATTTTTCAATACTGCTCACCAAAAACCCTCTTATGTGTTTAGGCACGCGTTGCACCGTCCGTCGTTCTCAGTCAATAGTCTCCCCCGCGCTGTGCAACTTTAAATCTGCTAATGACTAGCCAGAAAATTATTTTGTGTTCTTTTTGTAGGCGCAGCTGTACAAACGTGGCTGTGCAATAGAGTTAGGTTAAAAGCATGTCTGGTAGGTAAATGTTGTCTTAAAGCAACAAACATATTTGCCCACCATCGACGAGACATCGGCTAACTGCAACTAGAAAGTGAAACTGTGTTCGAAGGACGAGTGACCGGATTTGGACTTTGCTGCGCGAAAATTCGCTCATCTTGAAATCATCTTGAGCGGTTGGCTGGTTGAGCGGGCGACGCTGGCCGCGAACGCCAATGGGTTCCTGGACCAGGGAAGACCACCCAGTGTCCAAGTCATCACCATCCTCTGATCACCGTCCTTTCTGGAAACAAAGTTTGATCGATTCAAGGCGGTTCCAGTCTCATCGTCATTCCACCAAGGCTTCTTTACCCACGGAATGCAAGAACCAGGCAAGAATGCGGTGTATTATGTACAGTCTTGGCTGTGAACGACGGCTGTGACGTGTAGTTGGTCTTTAGGACACGTGAAGCACGAGAAAAACGGCAATATAAGTGATGATACGTCGTTTGTTCTCATCCCAGCTCTTAAGCAAGCTGGTCTAAGCGTTGTAGTGAATTTAAACTATGTATCAGCATATGTATCGCATAGTTCAAACGGGCTATCAACTTCTTCCTTTAGGAACCCGCCTAAAGCCCCTTGATAATAGGAAAGTAGCGACACTCTCCTCCGCGCCGCGCTTTCCTCCTCGATTCTCCTCGCGCGGCGGCTGCGAGCTCTGCGCACGACACGCTTTTTCTCCTGGGCGCCCGCCGGCGGGCCGCAGCAGTGAGTGAAGCGCGTGTTTTTGGGCCAGGTCTGCTCTCCAGGAGTGAGCAAAATATTTCAAAAAATTGCGAGAAAAGCATTGAGAATGGCCAAAGTAACGTTCATGAAGAGATTGGTTTCTTTTTAGAACTGTTTGAATGGGGAATACTGAGGTAAACAAAGCTTTCAGGCGAGTTCGGTACTGCAGACGCTTTTTAATTCACATGATAAGGTGTTTTACTTTGTGCACCTGACCTAGTACTGCCTCTGACTTTGTCTGTGTTTGTTTTTTAGGGCGTGAACTGTCACCGCGGTAAAACTTTAGAAAACAACCCAGGGAGGTGCTTTGAACTTCATGATCAGAGAAGGTCGAAGCGGGGCGGTACTGTCAAGCTATCTGTCTAAGAATAGTATATATCACGTGATCAAACGTGAGTTTGGATCATTGGTTACTTATACACTTATTTTCACCAGTTACTGGGCCCAATTAATTGATATTTAGTAGATTGCAATTAAAGCCCAAATTCGTGCTGCGGCATCGAGTCATATAAAATTGGAAAGCTTAGGCCAATTTAATGACACAGTGCTAGTCAGCGATCCGCGTTAATTTGCGTTAATTAATTAATTTTCTATAAAACAAAACTTTGAGCTAGACGATCAAGTCATATACCGTTGAAAACCTTAGGATGAATGCAAATGCTCTGAATTAGCCGATCCCTATTAATTAGCAATAATGAGCTAAATGCAATCAAAACCACCCTTTGCATTATAGCATCGAGTCATATACCTTTCGAAAGCTTAGGTTCAGTGCAAATGAGCTGTGCTAGTTATCGACACGAATTTATTAGAGCTAATTATTTAACTGCAGTTAAATCAAAACTTTGCACTATAATGGAAAACAAAGGGCAAGTGTAAACGCATTATGCTAGCTAGCCAAACTAAAAGAAAAACCTCACAACAACAGAGATAACACTCTAACTAGGCTTAGCACGAACTGCTTCGAAATGTTTTTCTTTGCTTGTGCATGCTTGTGTGCAGTAGGTCTTATTTAGAGTGCGCCTGCTTAGAATAAATTAGTCATGAGTGCATCTTCCGTCCATAGGTTTGTCTCATCAGTGTGAAAGTGGCTTTTGCTGTCTGGTCTGTTCACTGAATAAAACAGTTGCGCACTTTCAATGCGATCAAGGAGCGCGGACAACCATTCATACGACCGCAATTCATAGAACAATATTAGGCACTGGTGTCAAGGAAGCTTAAGAATAACTCCGTATACCTATGAGAGAATGCATTCTATATCTTAAAGGAAAGATAAACGCCTCTCGATAATGTAATATTATGCTTGACACAGAAATTTCGTTTCACGAAGTAGCAGAGGATATAAAGCTCGTATGTTGATTAGGCATGACAAAAAAATGTATCATTAAATAAAATGAGAGCATGGTCAGCAGGATGATTTATTTTCGAGCACGCGCAAGAACGTTGATTGACAAGATACACGTAACAGACTGGACAATCACATAATATTCAGCATCTACGCTAGCGCAGAAATGTGCTATGCAGTATTGACGACAGTTGAGAAAAAACATGTTCAAGGAAATACAACAGTGGTGTAAGTCATAGCTCAAATCAATGTCACTTTGTACATGTATACAGCAGTTTCATGCAACCTAAAGCTAACGGACAATGAGATCTTACGCTGAAAGCTACTCAGTTAAAAATTGCAGATTTGTTGTTATAAAGACGACGCTGCAGGTGCAAGAACTAGCACGTTTTGAGCCTAGTCGCTATTTGCAGAGAAGATGCAATGCGTGGATGCTTTGGAGATTCGTTCCGTTCTGGCCTCGCATGCAAAATAACCTAAAAACGGAGCAGCAAACAACCCTCGAAGGATGCCTTCCAACCAACGGCGTCAACCATTTGTTATGACGTCGTGGTTAATCCCCTAACGTGAATATATATGGTATCATGAATACCGCATAACCATCTTCAGGTCGCTTGCTGCAGCTGTACGCGCAACAGCTCGTACGGTATAGCGCTTCCACGTTGCAATAAAAGCACAGCGCGTAATATTCGCTCGCCGAGCCTAGGAGAAAAATGGCGCGACGGAAAAAGAAAAACACAAGCAAAACGCCGGAGCCTCGCGTTTCCAAGGGCAACGGCAGGGAGACCAATCGTCGCGCAGTAAATCGGGTGGAGAGCCGACCCTCAGGGAAGGGTGCACAGGGGCGAGAAGAAGGCGAGGACGTCGCTCGGCGGCGGCAAAGTTCAATTGTTGGCGGAACTTTCATATTATCAAGGGCTTTAAAGCCGCCGAGCTTGCACCGCCATCTAGCGAAGCAGGCGGCGTTCTATAATTCTGCATGGTATTGTTCCGATATTGTACTCTGAGATGGCGCCACTACCGTACAGAATATTAGCGTCGTTCGTCGCCACAAGGGCCATGAGGTCACAGAACGTGATACGGACGACTCAAATTTTCGCTAGAAGAGCCAGAAGTCACAGGATTAGGTCGTGGCGGGTGTTTTGCAGTCTGATGGCCGAAAATCGCATGTTTCCTTCAGCCCAAACGTTTTGAAACCGAACAGCCGTGGAAGACAAATTACCAGTTATTCGGAA